>MQUG01004092.1:0-25701 GCA_007213375.1 Steinernema feltiae | reverse complement strand
AATACGAAGGAGCTAATGACGAACTGTAAGTGATGCAATTGCAGACATACCGTAACCTTTCCTTCAGAATTCGAGCCAAAACGCTGGGGCTACGGAGGCTGGGGCGGTCGAGGAGGCTGGGGCGGCGGATGGGGCCGTGGTGGAGGCTGGGGCCGAGGCGGCGGTTGGGGCCGCAGAGGAGGCTGGGGCGGTTATGGCTGGGGCCGCTAAAGCATCCAAGTTGCAGAAGTCATCGTTTGTACAAATGTAAACTCATATTCTGGTCTCATTTGTATTGTATACAGTGGATGTGGTCATATTAAAGTGCGTTTGTGTACAGTAGTTGTTGTTTGAAAAGGTAGACATATAAGCACTTTTGAACGTCTGTTCGCACGTGCTTCCGTGGCGCAATTGGTTAGCGCGTTCGGCTGTTAACCGAAAGGTTGGTGGTTCAAGCCCACCCGGGAGCGATCAATTTTTTGTTTTTTGCTGTTTTTTGCGTTTTTCTTAGTTTTCATGCGGAAAACGCTGAAAACATAAAAAAATGATAAGTTCTGTTCGGATTTGAACCCAGGCCAGGGCGACTAGCACTATAGTACACCCAGTCAATCGCGTTAAGTTCAACAGTGCGTTTACACTCGCTCGTTTCATTATTTTTGCCCAAAAATCGACCGCTTCCAATCTTACCGCTGGCAGACGCGGAAAAAACAACGTGTTTACCACATTTTGGGGTCAAAAAACGCGGAAGGAGAGAGTACAGTAGGAGCTGAAGCGAATTTTCGAACAATAACATAACAGAAAACAGCCTCGAAGACCAGTTTCTGTCTGCAGACTGCAGTGCTACCGCCTGGATGATCACTTTCAAGTGGAAAACACGCGATATTGGCCTGTTCTGGAGCTAATTTGACTAATTCGATTGCAATGTAGTCGTCTGTTGATCAATGGGGGCCTTAAATAGGCCGCAAAGAGGATGAAAACGGTGTTGCAAGTGAGATTGTCTTTGCATCTTTATCGAAATAGCACAAAAATCCACACATGACAGAAGAGAGAGAGAGAATCAATCTAACGGCCCCAGCCATATCCGCCCATGCCGCCCATGCCGCCCATCATTCCCATTCCTCGTCCCCAGCCGCCCATTCCCATTCCACGGCCCCAGCCGCCCATTCCTCGGCCGCCCCATCCACCGTAGCCCCATTGGCGTTTGTCGCGAATGCTGCTGAAATTGTGAGTGTCTAGACGAGCACAGACAGACAGAGCGATTACGGTACCTTGAGTCGACGTTTTCCGCCGTTGCAACGAGCGCAGCCACGAGGAGAATAAGGACAATAGAGAGCTTCATCATCATGTTGGTGTGTGAATGATCCAACGCGGCCATTCGTGGCGGTTTTATAGTCTTAAGCGACCACAGAACAACGTGTTTACCGGCCATTTCCCAACATTTTGGGGTCGAAGAATGTGGGCTGCTGCTAGGACGTGTCCTCTGGTTGGCGATGACGTTGGGAAAAACGGTTAAATCGGTTTGAATTGAATGGATTGACAAACAGAACAATACGCACAGAGCGGAGCAGAGTGACGACGGTAATGCGCTCGCTTTGTTTTGCGCTAGCGCATGATCGTGATCAAGTCCGGGTCCAAAGTGCGCACTTTCCAGCTCCTCTACACCAGCACCACGTGATGTTGACCGTCTCTTGTGCTGGGTTACTTGACGAATTCGCGCATAATAGGCTGTTTTCTATCGCGGTCGACTTGTGTCAGTTTTGCGTCAAACGAGAGCAATATTGAGAGAACGAGAATTGGTGTTTTGAGGAGGAGGAGGAGAGGTGGGCGAACTGAAGCTTTTGGATTGGTTATCGTGAAATTGCACGGTGCAGTGGTTTGCAATCGAGCTCGTTTTGGAGTTTAGCGTGTGAGAAGCCGCTTAACGAGTGCCAATCACCGGAACCCTGGATTTGTGAGAACAGGACGACTTGATTAGCTGGCATCGTAAAGAGAGCTTAGGCTCTAGCTAACCCTACTGTAACTGCCTCATTCTTAGACGTAGGCGTTGCCGCAGGTAACCAACAGAGAACCTTGGATTTCTGGTGTTTACAAGCGATTGTGATGGTTGGTGCGTGTTGTGCGAGCTCCAGTTTTACTCCAAATAACAATTAGAAACGCAAAGCTCTCCTACAGAATGAGCGAAAACAGACGATCTTGTCGAAACACCAATTACGAAAATTCGTACATTCGACCAGACGTTTGCAAAGTGATCTGCCTACTCTGGATTTGCTTTGTTTCAGCGCTGTTCAGTGATTTTGTTCTCGAGGCTTTGTTTCGTGTTTTACTGCAATAACGCCTCAATGCGACTCATCTTGGCTCTTTTCTACTGTTTTCAAGCACCTTTGTAGCACTCAGCAGACATTAGAGCCACTTTTGTGGAAGAAAAGCGAATATCGTTCAAGCAACGCTCGATATGCGTTGAGAAACCTGAGTTCGCATGGCCGGCCGAACGTGTGAATTGTTCATTTTGAGACAATGAAGCGTCTGATTGTTCAGAAAACAGAAAAAAACGAGACAAAACCATTACTCGTCCATCTTAGACACTGATCGTGAACGCTACAGACAGTGCCGACGAGACATAAAGTAATGGCGTTGTTGCGGCTACATAGCAGGGCTCGTTTTGCAAGGATGCAATTGTTTGCTGACCAGTAACGAAGAATCAAGTAAATGAAACGACCAGTCGTCATGTAAAATGAAAAAAACGATTGGAATTGACCAGATAAACGTAAATGTGCTTGAAATTGGCCTTTGCAGGACCATGTTCCTCTGAATCCTCTGTCGGAGTGATAAAACACGATTCCACCTTGTAAATTCCATCATTTATTTCATTCAATACACATTACAATTGCTTCCTACTGTAATATACAGTATACAGACAACGGACGGAATCACTGTCTTCAGGGCTCTTATCTGCCCCAACCCCAACCTCCCATCATCGGCCACATTCCCATCCCCATTCCACCCATTCCCATTCCTCCCATCCCCATTCCTCCCATTCCCCATCGACGGCCCCATCCACCGTATCCACCGTAGCCTCCCCAACCGCCCCAGCCACAGCAGCGTTTGGCTCGGATCCTGAAACGATCTTTTCACAAGTGCGATCACCGAATTCAACGGTTACAGAGTCTTGGGGGCTTCTTGATGGGCGCCATCGGCTTCAGACGCAACTTCTTGACCACACACGACGGCCGATAAGACGAGAAAAGCGAGGAGAATAGCGTAACAGACTTTCATACTGAACCGTTGGGTTTGCGTTGCAAGGGCGCGCTTATATAGCGTCCAAACAGAGCGACAAAACACGCATTTGACAAAGAAGGAGGCAGTTTTGCAAAACAACTCGTGTTTATGCTCTTTTCTGTACGTTGCCCCGTGCTGATTACGGTATAATTGCGTTGCAGAGCACGAGAAACATGAGGCAGAGAATGGAATAAACAAGACACTTCGTCAAATGATCGCCGTTCAAGTTGGAATTTGTGTGCAAAAGTGTGTGTGACAGAGGAAGGGTTACGGTAGTCAGTTTTGCACTTTCCGTGTTTGATAATTACGTGAGCTTTGAGACATAACCGCATTCGATCGATCACTCAGACATGCTTCCGTGGCGCAATTGGTTAGCGCGTTCGGCTGTTAACCGAAAGGTTGGTGGTTCAAGCCCACCCGGGAGCGATCTATTTTTTGTTTGTTTTGCCCTCAATTGTGCCCAAAATGCGTTTTATATCGGTTATCGTAGAAACTGAGATTACTGTAGGTCGAGCTTTGTGTTGCACAGACAAGCAAAGTCTCGAATTTGAAAAAAACAGGTTCAGAATGACTCACATCAGTCGTCCAATGCGAGTGTTTAGATTATGATGGCTACGTGATGGGTTGAATTGGGCGAATTGTTCGCAAATCAAGTCTTTCAAACATCATAACAAAATTTCAAGTTTTGATGCAAAACAATGGAACAACCTTATGAGCCTAACCGGCTTCCTCAGCAAAATGCTGTCAGAATCGCCGACCTCACTTTCGCCCTGCACAGTCATGAGTGCATCAATTCAAGCCAATCAATCGCATAATCACGATGATTGGCCAGTGAGAACACGCAGGTATGCGCAACGCGTCTAAAATGGTTGCTCTTGCTGTTGACCTCATTTTGATTCGCAGCTCAACTCTGAACTTTGCACTCCAAAAATCTGTTAAAACCTTTTTGCTAGAGGAATCGGTCACCGCGTGGGACATCACTTTTCAGACAGTCACGCAGTGTCTGGAAAATGGCCTGTCTGGAATATACACTGTCTGAAAAAGGTGCGCAAATGAGACGACAAAAATTTCGCTTTTGAGAACATTCGAACGTTTTCGGAGACAAAATTTCAGTTCTTTGAATCTTTCAGGTTCTCCATTCAGTCTTGGAACTGACGCATTGAACCGCCGACTTCATTTTGCTTTTGCACACTCAGGACTGCATCAGTTCGAGGCAATCAATCGCACAATCACGATGATTGGACATTGAGAACACGCATGTATGCGCAACGTGTCTAAATTGGTTGCGCTTGCTGTTTAGATTCGCAGCTCAACACTGATCTTGAACTTCAGTGTCTGAAAAACAAACTGTCAACTGCTCATCTCTCGAGAGAGGTGTCTGTCTGTCTGAAAAATGCCCTGTCTCGTTTGCGCATCTTTGTAATGCGACCGCGAGAGGTGCGCACACGAGACAGTGCATTTTCAGACACGTTTGCAACGTTGCGGAGAGCAAACCAGACAAAAATTTTGCATTGTGAGCATTTTAAAACGAACTCGGAGACAACATTTCAGTTCTTTGAGTCTTTCATGTTCTCCATTCAGTCTTGGAACCGGCGCAGTGAACAAGTTTATCCAAATTAAACACAAATTACAATTATCCAGCGCACGTTGATTCTCGATTTGCGAGCGAGCTGACGCTTTACGTTCACAGAGTTCTGAGTAGAAGAAGACGAATCCAGCGCTGTTTAAGCTCTGCTCCAAACTCTTTCAAGGCCACTTTGCTTTGATTCACGTTTTCTCCGAAATTCTCCTCCTGCTCGGATGACAAATCAAAGTTGAACAAGCGCAGTAGATGCTCCGTCATTTCGACCGAATTCAGTTTTGCCTTGTACTTGGCGAAGACATCAGTCCACAGCCGATGTCCCTCAAGCTCAAATTCCTTCTGCTCGCGTTTGTTTCCTTCAATTTCGGTTACAGAAACCGCTGGCAGCTCTGTTTGCAAGAGTAGCTCTTCAAGCAGAGGATCGTAGATCGGTTTGTAGAGGCCAAAGTGAATCTCGGCAAAGCACATGGTCGCGAGCCAATTGAGGATTCGCGAGTCGTTTTCCGAAGTCCATTTGACCAGAAGAATCGGTCGTTTGGCCACAGAGGCGACAAACTTCAAGAGGTTGTCCATCTCGTTCACCGCTTTCAGATTGCCCTGATCTTTAGTCGTTTCAATTACCGTAATCCTGCAAACTCGGGGAAATTTCAAGTTTTTCACCTGATTCAAAGTCATGACGCGTTTGACGTTTCCGGCCTTTTTGAATCCGTACTTCCATTGTCCGTTGACCGTTCCGATGAAGAATTGGAGTTTGGTGATTGGCAGTGCGGCGCCAATGAACGTGGGAGTGGAGTTGTCGAAAGAAACGCTGCAATCGAGCGTTTCTGCGACGCGTTCTTGGAATTCATAGGGCACAAAGTCCATTGTGGACGCGCGAGCGAGTGCAGCGAGTTGGAAAGGGAGGACAATCTGATCGATTTGCGCTCATGTCGATCGATGTGTGAACTTGAGACAAAGAGGGTCATTGTGGGAGCTTTAGAAAGTGTGAGAACAGGCGAACCAACTCAGTTCGCGGCCAGTAGACCGTCAGAGGACCGATCAAACAAAACAGCAAAAAAATTAAAAAATTGATCGCTCCCGGGTGGGCTTGAACCACCAACCTTTCGGTTAACAGCCGAACGCGCTAACCAATTGCGCCACGGAAGCATGTCTAACTAGTCGATAGATTACGTTTATATCTCAACTCTGATCTTTAATGCAAGGAGAGAGAAAGCAGAAAATGTCACTTTTGTAACAGTGCTAATTCAGTTCCCAGTCAACAAATTCCAAAAGTCAACAATTGATAGCTAAACGAAGGCTTTAAACGCTTTCTGGGGTCAGCAAAAAGCAGCGAATGCCCTTTGAGAGTGAAATTCCGATCACAATCGAAAACAGGTCCTTTCCTCGCTAGCACAGACTACAAAACTGAAAATAGGCGCTGCAAAACAACTCGTCAAGCAGTTGCCCAAGCCCAGTCATGCGCGTTCTTCAGCAAATGGACCGAATCAGCGCTCCGCAAATGGCCTAATCGAAGCATTCTTCTCCTGACAATCGTCGTTTGCCTGCGAATATGACTTTAGTCAGCAAACGCAGAGCAAAACAAGACGTGCTGAGTCGGATTATATCAACATCAGGGTTACTGTAGGTTGTTGGTTGACGTATGGCGCCTGTTTGACGAAGACGCGCTGTCAACAGGATCTTCTGAAATGCTATAAAAGGCGAACACGTGGTCGCATTGTGGAGAACTCGGTGATTGTTGGTGCGTCCGTCCGTCGCTGAGACGCATCTATATTGTAACACTCCACCTAGATGACAGCACATGCCGAATCTGAGCCTAATCCGCATCTAGTCGAGTAGTGGACACCAACAGGTTCGATTAACTCTCTGAGTTTGGCGATAATCCAAAAATTTATTGAGTACCGTATGACAAATACATGACAATTCAGCTTCAGCTTCATCGGGTCTATCTGCCCCAACCCCAGCCCCAGGGCATCATTCCCATTCCTCCCCAGCCCCACATGGGTCGTCGCCATCCCCAGCCCCATGGACGGAAGCCCCAGCCGCCCCAGCCTCCGTAGCCCCAGCGTCGTGCGCGGCTGAAATTTACCTCTTTAATCATTGATTATTCGGGTTACTGTAGGCTACCTCAATGGTTTGTTCGGTTGATTAGCAGCTTCAGCAGACTTTAACGGACTGAAATTCAATAATAAAACAAGCCTAGATTACTGTAGTTCACCTTTCAAGAGCAGATTTCGGCGAAATCTCCTCTGCAGCAGCGGAGAGAACGAGCAATAGCAAGAGGATACCGTAGTACAGTCGCATTTTGTCGCGTAAACTGGCTGCAGAAACAGGAAAACGCTTATATAGTGCGCTAAGAGGGCAGAGAACACCGGGCGTCGTTCTGTTTTCGCCGAACAGCGAGCAAAAGACCAAATTGTAAATAAGGCGCGCACACACTACAGTACTGGGGTGCTAGGCGAACTGACGCTAAAAACAGTGACAAAAGTGCATTTTGCTGAAGGCAAGAGTTGCGAAATACGTGAGGCGCTCCGAACAGGTCTTTGCAACAGGAAAAATGTATTTTATAGGTTGCATAAGTGCTTAATTAGTGCATATTTGGGTTAAACCTTTTGAAATGAAGATTAGAGTTGAGATATAAGCGCATTCGATCGATCACTCAGACATGCTTCCGTGGCGCAATTGGTTAGCGCGTTCGGCTGTTAACCGAAAGGTTGGTGGTTCAAGCCCACCCGGGAGCGACCGATTTTTTGTTTAACTCTGTTTCTGTTCATTTGGTTAAGAATTAAGCGGCAAATGCTCTCCTTTCTTTCTCTTCCTTCGTCGTTTCTCTTCACATTTAGGTCATTTAGCCTGCTCGACTTCTGACACAAACCCTAAACTATCGTAGCTCGCATCAGCAGCAAAACACAAAGGAAGAGTGCAAGCCATTACCGCCTCACTTGATTGATTTCTGCCTTCTGCGCTTGATTCTTCGGTCGGTAGCTCCAGAATAAACATGTTTAACCTTTCGCTTTTTGCCTCGATTTCTCAAAATGCTCCAACATTCCAAGGAAACTCTCGCTCGTTAACATCTGAAATCGTTATTTGGCTCTTACATATCCCTCTATGACAAGCTATCGTGGTTCACTGATGGCAGTGCTGATTGAAACGACCAAATGATCGATGTTATGCTAAATCAATAGGTTTACAGCAGCTGAGCTGAGCGTCAAGTCGACACGCATGACAGTCATGAAGAGAGAGAGCGGAGAGAACACCCCAGGAGAAGTTAATGGGCGGGAATGCACCTCTTGTAGAAGCACAATGGACCAATGATCGTGTCAATTCATCGAACGAAGCGAAAGGATGACGCAAAAGTCGTTAAACAATCGATGTTTTGTTGCAACTTGACACGACACAAGTGCTCCCGAGTCCGTGTTTGCCGAACAGCGAGCGAACTGCGAGTGCTGCGTGCTGTAGGGCAGTTCGGGAAGTGTCGAGGAGCTTAATTAATACAAAAGTCAAAGATCTGAAATTGGGAATATAGCCCCACCTTCCTTTGTTTGAGGAATTGGACGCGTCGGCCGCTATTTAAGCGCCTTCCGAGCCCCAAAAATCAAACTGAAAAATATGAAGTTCTACTACGGTATTCTCCTCGTTGTTCTCGTCTTATCGGCGGTCGTGTGTGGTCAGGAAGCTGCTGCTGAAACTGGAGAAGGAGTTGATGAATTGTAAGTCTCTCATCTGAACCTCAATGGCGTCATTTTGTGCTTTAGGAGTCGAGTCAAACGCTGGGGCTACGGCTACGGATACGGAGGCTGGGGCGGCGGATGGGGCGGCCGTGGAATGTGGGGTCGAGGAATGTGGGGCCGCGGGATGTGGGGCCGCGGAGGATACGGTGGCTGGGGATGGGGCCGCTAACGGGTCGTCGTTGTTGTCGTAGCAATCGTTATTTGTGTCAACATGTATTTCTGGTCAGTATTAGTGATGAATAAAGTAGATTTTGTCTCATGAACGTTGGCAACGATGCTGTATTTATGGCAAAAGTAGAGACAGAGCCGCGTTAGATCGACTACACTGACAAACGCTTATTGTCGGATTAAATCTGAATGTCGTTCGCATTCGATCGACTGCACTGAACCGCTTATGACGTTGTGGTGTTTCGCGGTTAAAACAGCCGTTTTTGAGATTATGTCGCGGAGTGGCTACACTAAATATGCACGAATCTTGCACTGAGTTGTTTTTAGTGCATATTTGAGTTAGATTTTCTGGAAATAAAGATCAGACTTGAGATATAAGCGCATTCGATCGACAAATCAGGCATGCTTCCGTGGCGCAATTGGATAGCTCGTTCGGCTGTTAACCGAAAGTTGGTAGTTCAAGCCCACCCGGGAGCGATCATTTTTTTGTTTCTTTGTTATTTGTGTCTTTTTCTTCTTGTTCGGCCCTCTGTTGACCTCTGACGGACGCACGACAGTCTACTGGCCGCGAACTGAATTGGTTTGCCTGTTCTCACACTTCCTAAAGCTCCCACAATGACCCTCTTTGTCTCAAGTTCACACATCGATCGACATGAGCGCAAATCGATCAGATTGTCCTCCCTCTCCAACTCACTCCACTCGCTCGCGTCCACAACGTCCACAAGTTCTTGTTTTTTGATTTTACTTTGTTCATTTTGTCAAGAATTAAGCGGAAAATGCTCTACTGTAGCTTGCAATGCGGTGGAAACTTGTCTGTTAGTCCGTTCGCATCGGTTGCTTCTAGACCTTCTATGTTTGACCTAAGTGATACTCACAATTCGTCATTTGATTCTCCAGCAGGTTCTTGACCACCTAAGCCGCTGTTTACCCAAAAGTTATGTCATAGATAAAGCTAACAGATCAATGGATTGGATGACACAGACTCAACTGGTCAAAACATCAATTTTCCACTGAATCAACACCGCAACTCATTGAATCTCACAAACTTCAGTTCTAATGATTGAAGGGCGGGAACCTACCGTATATATAAGCCACATTTTACAGAATTAGCCAAAGACCGCTACAGTTCAGTTCACCAAACAGAGCGAAAGTGTGACGCAGAAGACGTTAAACAATCGATGTTTTGTTTCAAGTCGGCGAGACACAAATTGCTCTTCGGTCTCGAGGACTCTGCGTTTGCCGAACGATGAGCTGGAGGCGCCGCGTGTTGTAGGGCAGCCCGCGAACAGCCGAAGGACCCAACAGTCACAGAAACTCAAAGACCAGCAGACACGGAATTCGAATTACAACCCCACCTTCCTTCGTTTGAGGAATTGGACGCGGCGGCCGCTATTTAAGCGCATTCCGAGCCCCAAAAATCAAACTGAAAAATATGAAGTTCTACTACGGTATTCTCCTCGCTCTTCTCGTCCTGGCGACCGTCGTGTGTAGTCAAGAAGCTTCTGCTGAAACTGGAGACGCGAATGGCCAATTGTAAGTAAAACATTCTTCTCCTACCGTATCTCTCTGCGCTTTAGAAGTCGAGTCAAACGCTGGGGCTACGGCTACGGAGGCTGGGGCGGTGGATGGGGCGGCCGTAGAATGTGGGGAGGATACGGTGGCTACGGTATGTGGGGACGAGGCGGCGGCTGGGGCGGATATGGAGGCTACGGCGGCTATGGATGGGGCCGCTGAGTCTGGAAGTTCAAATCTGTTCGATGCCCTAATTTATTTTGTAATAAACCGAATACTTCGCTTCTCCGCCTTTCAATCATTTGGGTTTGGGAGAAGAAGAAGCTAACAATAAGCGTGCAAACGTGGGACAAGTTGAGAAACAATTCGAACGCAACCAAGAGTTCTATTATGGAACCGGAAACCTTAGAGTATCGAATACAAACAGAACAAAGAAAAGCCACAAAGAAACATACAAGTAGCCGTTGCGCCACTTGCCGTCGGTTCATCTTCGGTACTTGATTGACCAGATGACGTATCGGGTGCGGATTCAGTCATAACGGGCGAATTTGTGGTGGAGGAGACCTTCTTCGCCATCCGTACGGGTTCTGCGGGAACCACTTGCACATCGGTGAATAGGTATCTGCCTCCGTCAGCGAATACGCACGGCGTTCTGGAAACAACAGCTGATTTGAGCAAATATCGGATCTCAAAAACTTACGTCATCCCTGGTTTCTTGAGATAATAACAGAAACGATCGTGGTTGGGAAGGTTCACTTCCTCATCAGTAGTTGGAAAGCTCAGACTGCGATCTCGTTCTTCACAAAGAGTCTTGGATCGCGTCGTTCGAATCCCGTCGACCAACGCGACGATCCATTCATCGTCAGCAGCTGCGACATCGGCGGTTTCGTTCAGCATTCGATTGTAGCAAGTGGGTGGATCGACGGCAATGTCGACAACAGGAAATTTTATATCCGCCTAAACACCAAGATTGAATCGTTGAGTTAACCGACCGCAACTTACACAAAGGTCACTCGCGTTGGAAACAAATTTAAAATATCTTGGACGTTCCTGTCTGATGTCCGTATAGCCGCCTTCGAAATAGACGCGGTCGTCGTATCCCCCTCTATAATAAAGCGCAAACTGACGGGTATGTTTGTGTGTGTGTGTGTGTGTGTGTTTTCCGTCCGCACCGGAGTCATTCGAGACGTTGAAACGACCGGTCGTTCAGAGAACACAACACAAAAGAGACGACACCACCGGGCATCGAACTCAGACACCGCGCACAACAGACAAACGCACTGCCAATGAGCCACCGCGCGCACGTCTTTCAAACGTTACAATGAGGATACATGTCAGATGTCTCATTATGCAATGAAGCGGTTGTTTGTTGGCGAGAAGCAAAGTGTAGTAACGGATCAAAGTGGAATGACATGGAAATTCTGTCCGTTAAGTTTCGAACCGTTAAGCTCTTTAGTGCAAATATGAAATCTGAAGTGAGGTTCTTCCAAATCGCGCGCGCTCCAGTTCAAAGTTCAAGATTTGCAAGATGGTAGCTTACAATCACAGTTAAATGAAGGCGCGGATTGCGCGCGCTTTAGCGTTTATACAAATGAAGCAAATTTCTTGCTTGCTTTCCGGGTGCAACTACAATCCGACCTTGACCATTTCATCTGCACCACTTCTTCGGAACCAACCGATCTGAAAGTTGCAATCTTGATTTACAGTTCCGACAACAACATCAACATACGCTTCGTCAATTACAGCTAATTCGGGTTCGGGGTCGTAACTTAAGTTCTCTTTCAAATCTATGCCACCATATCGGCCTGAATCAATGCCGTGCATGCCATACTGAAGTAAAATCAGTTTTCTGTCAAATCCCTGATGGAGATGAACAAGATCGCCAAGGTCTGAACGAATCCTAATTTACCAATTAACGAATATTTCAGCTTACCACCACTCGACACATCGTACGCGGTATCCAGCAATTCCTCCAGATCGAGATATCCGGTGTAGTTCGTGAAGCGAAACACGCGCTTGAATGCGTAACCGACGATCTGCAGACCCTCCATGTCCTTGGTGGTGCAGGATTGCCGCGCTGCTGAACAATCGAAATGACGACAACAGACGAGAATGCAGAACTCACCAGTCGCACTGGCGAGCACGGCGAGCAGCAGGATCAGCGTCTTCATCGCACTCATCGTCTTCTTCGAACGGGAACTCAGCGGTTGACGGGAGCGACTTTTCGCGACGGATGCAAATCGGTCGACTGATCGTGAGTTGCGCGATCGCGTCAGCGTCTGGCGACCGAACGTGCGACTGTCTGTAAATATTTTGAAATTCAAATGTTGACAACTCACCAGTCCCAATCGCGTCGAGACACCAGCATCTCCCTTCATAAGAACGATCGCGAGTCCATTCTTCTTCGTTGATCTCACCGGTCTTCCGCTCGCTCCTCAGCTTGCGGATCTTCGAAGTTCTCGTGAAATGGCTGCCTCATCCGTGCTCCTCCGCTCGCATGCTTGCATTGCTGCATTGCTGCTCTTGTTCATGTTCAGCTCCGGTGTATCGTCTCGTCCAGGTTTGTGTTTTACTCGCGCTCCGCTCTTTGTTTCATGCTCCGTGTTTAGATGGTTTTGTTCGTAATTGTCATAGAGACGACTTTTATTACAATACGCTCCACGAGCAGTGGTATCCGGGAGCGGAATTCCTGCGCATCGTGGGATACGTGGGTGGCCACGTTTTCTCATACGCACCGGACCACATAGGCAAGAAGTTCGACACCATTCCCTTACCTGTAGACCTGACAAAATTATTCTTCCGTGATTCCCAAGATCCGGATTTCCGCAATGAACCGGTTAGATTTGATGATGAATCAGGTTCGCCATTTTTTGGGGATCTGCAGTGATAATGACGATGTTTCAGACTTCGAACACATTGTACGTCTCCATCAGGACCAAGATGGACGTCTAGTGATAGTGCAGTATGGAACGCGCAGCGTAACTCTCACAAACAACCAAGTTACCATCGGCGAGCCCGAATCCAGTAAGCTCTTCTACAACGCGGTGGACCGAACGTCAGTTTATTACTTTTAAAATGGATTTTTTAATTCAATATTTTAGCACATCATGGATGGAAATTTTGAAGGTACCACATCACACTAGAATGCGCATCACAACTGCTGCCGATGACTATGTTTCCGTTCCACTTGAAAGTTTAGACTCATTTGTGTTTAACAAAACATTGTTCGTGAATGGCAAGGCTTTGACAAAATTTGATGGACGTATGAAAATGACCAGCAGCGAATCACATCCTTGCGTAAGTCGTTCATATTTGTTTGCTCTCGTGCATGGTCATTTCTAGATCGACGTTAAGAACCCAGTACTTGAAGTACATCCTCCTACAACACCAGTTTGTCACGAACGTCGTTTGAGTAATGGCCATGAGGTAGTGGCGTCTTATCGCTCACTTCTGACTACAAAGACAAGATGTCATCCGAAACCTGAATCTAACAACCGCGTACAACGGAAGTATCACGATCACACTAGCTGGAAAAGCAACAACTCTCCTCTTTGACGAAGCCAACTTGGAGTGCATTTACTACCGTGCTCACTCTACCGGGTCAGTTTTCAGATCTAATGAATCCATTTGTTATTTCGTGAATTCAGTAATGCATGTCTTCTTGCCTTCGGCCCCGCTGAGCTCTTCCACAGCGTCCAATTATCTCCGACAATGCCAGTGACGACCCCAGTTCCGCCTTTCTCTTACAGGCACCGGGCGTTGTTTGACCCTGTTTGCAAGATCACTGACGAAGAGATTGCCGAAAACTTTGAAATTCTCGAGTGGTATGGGGGATGTCTGTTCCGACTCCCGAGATTGCCACACTACCACGACTATCTCGAAGGCGCCGACACTCATGGTGAGACTTTCACTTCTAAAAGATAGTTTGGTGATTTTCCTGTTTTAGACTGCTACGAGCAGAACGATGAGTACTTCCTTCGGCGCGCGGTGTTCACTCAATCACCTTATCATGAAAGATCTCTCGTGATGCTAGCGGAGTACGGACCCGAGAACGAACTACCGAATGGCACGAAGCTTTTGAATCTCAACATCGGAGCGGCCTACATTCCCATCCCTACAATGTAAGTGGCCCTTGAAGTGTGAAAATATGAGTTTTTGAATTCAGCAAGTCTCCTTCAAAAATACCTTTCATGCTGACTAAGCCGATTGATCGTGAGGCAAACGATTGGTTCAGAGTTCCAAACCTTTGGGGAGTGGACTTGGCCATTACTAGGAAGCCTGATGACGCTGATCACGTTTACGTATTGAAAGAAGGGCAGGTCTGGGATCAGCTGAAGTTATTCGAATGGACGATTGCGGGTGAAGAAGTATGTCGGATTCAAAACTATTTTGTTCCTAAAGAATTTCGAAACTACTCGGTGAGTTGTTCGTCTCTTAACTGTGTTTATGAAGCATTGTTCTAGAACCCCGACATTGAAGCAGTTCGAAAGCGTAGGAAGAGATTTGATTACCTGGACACGGATCCCATCAAGAAACCCTACAGCGTTATGGGAACGTGGGCTGTGCGGTACGCTGACCCCAAGCTCTCTGAAACTGCCAGCAACTATCTGGTGCTCATAAAGGAGCCGAAGTGCACCCCCGTCGTCTACCACCTTTATGGCCGCAAAGTGTTTCTGGCTCCCAAAATGACCACGACCACTAGGAAACCGCCAACATGGCAGGAGATGCAAAGACAGCAAGCTGAAGCCCAGCAGGTCCGACCTCTCGTTATGTTCGGGATGTTCATTTGCACAGCCGTTCCAATAGCCGTCTCTTCCTACTTGCTGTTCCTCTGGATCCGCCGCCAGCAGAGACGTGCCGACGAGGGCTACGTAAATGACGACAGAGAAGCAGAAGAAGATTGCTGCTGCGCCGTCTATTTCGACCTGTGAAGCCGCATAGTGTATTGTTGTTCCCGATTTCCTGATGGTTCCTGATTTCTCCTTATTGTTCCTGATTTTTCTTGACTGTTCCTGATTCTTCCTGATTGATCCTTGTTACTGATTGCTTGATTGTTGTTTCTTACTGTAACGTTCTAACTTATGTTTTGTGTTCTCTTTGCTAACTTTCCTTCCCAGATAACATAAATGTTTCTCACTCCCACAATTTATCGAGTACAACGCATCGTGGTCTGCCTTATTGTTAGTTTGATCAACGTTTGGACGCGTTTAACCTGGCCCCACATAGAATTGTCATACAGGTAGCATTGAAAACAAGTTTCCGAGTTTATCAGATTTTTAAGGTACTGTATCAAATGTCGCCATCGAACATCCTCGAAACCTGTTACGTGTTTCTCTCGTAGCTGAACTCTGCCGCGTAATCAGCGACTACTTCAAGAAGGGATCGCGAGGAAGAAAACGAAGAAGATTTTCCCGATTCTCTGGAAGCGGCCAACAAGATGGTCGAGAGGGTTGGAAGGTCGTTCAGTAACAAGGCAAGTTTTGCACCTAACAACGTCCAACTAACCAAAAAAATTCCAGATCTTTGAAACGCGCAAAGTACTGCGAGTTTGGCGATGATTCGCGGTTTCTGGACGACCTCATAGAGGACGATGAGATGGGAGATGAAAAAGAAGACGAAGACAAGGAGAAGTTCGATGATGATGAAGAAGACGTTGACGAGGAAGAACTCGATGAGCAAGAATTAGAAAAGCAGTAAAAGGTTAGTGTCTAATTGGGTTTGAATTTGGCCGCTCTTGGCGAACAATTGACGGAGGGCTGTCCGTTAACAGTTGCTGTTTTGGGAAGAGCGCTGTTTCTGTTTGAGATCTTTGTTTGCCATCTTAGGAGATGCATGTTCCGCGTCTCATTGTAAGCTTAAGGACAAACTTTTCATGGTGTTTTTCATGACAACGAAAGTGACATTTCAGAGATGAAAATGAAGGCTATCTGAGCGATGTTGACCGCGAGAACGTCCAGGTGCTAACCGAGCACCGCATCCTGGTGGAAGACGAACAGTTTATGAACGATCTTGATCGAATGCTAAACGAAGCGTATAGGGTAAGTATCTGATGAGTTCGGTTTTTTGCGGAAAATTGCGTTTAAGCTTTGACGTCTTCATTTTGCTTTGCAGCTAGTAGCCAGACCCTGATGGCCGCTGCTTGTTCTCTGTTGATTCAACTTCCCTAGCGCTGTTTTCAATTTTCGACTGATAGCAGCAATTTCATTTTAATTTTCCAGATATGTGACCGTAATGCGTTTGCTCCGACTGTGCAGTCGATATGGTAACTAAATCATCTACTTTTTAGACTGCGCCAGTCGTTGTCAAAGCTCCAGCTGACGATTCCTCCATCAACGATCCAGAAACTCAACCGGATAATTTCTTTCCGTAAGTCTCTTTGTTGTCTATTAGATCACAAACTTCCCATTCCTTTAGAAACGGATGTGGGCTCTTGTGGCAGGAACGACGCTGCTGAACATGTGAAGCCTGAAAAGATGAAAATGGCTTTGCTTACATGGCAGAAAGGGAAACAAGATCATCTTGAAATCCGTCTCGCTCGACACTCCAAAGAATCTCGAAGAGTCGTGGAGGATGCGACCAGCCCAGCGCAAGAAGGAGCAGAAGGAGTATATTGAAAAAGCTCACGTTGAAGATGAACGAGCGGATCATGGAAGACATGGACCACACTGATCACAAATAGACGCATCATTAATTTGTTTCTTTTGTCAATTTAATAAATGCATGTCGTTTCCGCTGCGAGGTAATCAAACGGTGTGGCACGAACACGTAGCACGTTTTGGTCTTGTCGCACTCTGAGACTCTGCACTACAGTTGGCTTTGTGTTGATTTAAAGGATCTGATGTATAGAACGTTCCTCAATATCGTATGTTTCCACAGGTAAGCAAAAGCCTTTGCCCAAAGCCCTGGGATCTACTCGATGAGTGTGTGGTTTCTCATCAAACCGCTGTTCTCGTTGAAGTGATATTCAGATATGCAAATGAACGGTAGAAATATCTTGGTGGTCCCACAACGAAATGAGTAAAGACTGAATGGATTTCGCAAAGCTGATCGCTTGCTAAAGCCGCTATGCATCAATCGATATTGACTGCTCTTTTGATATATAACCGTATTGAGAAATGCTCTGATGGGTGCTTCCGTGGCGCAATTGGTTAGCGCGTTCGGCTGTTAACCGAAAGGTTGGTGGTTCAAGCCCACCCGGGAGCGATCAATTTTTTTGGTTTCTTCTTATTTTGGGCATTTGTTCATCGTTTATCTCTAGTTTTGGATCTAAAAAATGCCAAAAATGACGAAAACAACAAAAAGAGAGCAAAACAAAAAATGTTAGGTTCTACCGAGATTTGAACTCGGGTCGCAGGATTCAGAGTCCTGAGTGCTAACCGCTACACCATGGAACCGCGATTGCTGCTGTCGTGAAGCGTACTTATATCGCGGAGAATTTCAGGTCAAAATGGACCAAAAGAGTCTAGACAAACTGCTCCAACTCGAATCGATTCAATCGAACGAATGGCGTCGTAAGAAGAGCATCTTGTGCCGGAGAACGGCGGAAATCCTCCGGGATACGACCGAATTCAAAGAATGGTCTTCTACCGTACCCGATGACTTTGCCTACCTACCGTATGACATCGCGGAGGATATTATCAACCAGAACAGGCCGAAATCAGTCGCGAATTTCAGCGAATGCGCCGGAATTTGGGGTCAAGCAGTTGGAAATGTGAAGCTTTCCACTCTTCACAATCGTCTGCAGGTCAGAGAGATTACTGTGGCGAGTACGGTAGCACGAAAATATGATTCTGTAACAGATAAGAAGCTAATCTTCCGTGAGACCGTTCTGGAAGACGAGATTCTCTCAAATTACATCGATTTGGCGCCAAGAATGTGCGGAATCCTCAGCTTGAGCTCCTCGAAAGCGAAAAACCCAGAAGACGAGCACTTTTACAACGCGCTGAGCTCAAAATTCAACCGAATCAGCTTGGAATTAAGGCTTGGAGTCATTCCGCTCTACGTTGAAGCCTTTCTGGCCCGTGCCATATACGGCAGGCACCTCAGAAGCTTGGTAATCAACCAGAAAAGCGAAGAATTGATCGAGAAACTCGCATATTTTGTCACAAAACCCAATTTCGAAGGCCTAGAAGCTCAATTCTGCCTACCGTACTCGATATTCGAGACAGCCTACAGTAGCTGGACGGAGAGAACGGAGAGGACGAGCTTCAGGACCGCGAGACAGCGATTCGAGTTTCAAATCGACGAGCTGACCTTCTGCCAGATCCTCTCGCTCTTCTCCGATTGGACCGAAGACCGGAGCTTCGATTTCGACTTTGGATTCGCGAATATCGAAATGTACAACAAGTATCACTGGCGGAGGGAGCGCCACGCGTTTGTGGAAGGTCGAGTTGCGGAAATGGCGCTGCGAACGAGGGATGTGACCGAGCAGTGCACGTATTCAGTGCTGATGGTGTTTGAAGAGGGAGAAGACGAGGATTTTGGTGAGTGGGAAGGTCTGTTCGAGCTAGCGCAGAAGGTGCGCGCGGATGAAGATAGTTACTTTGGTGATGAAGACGATAATTAATAAATTGAGTCTGAATTTCGCATCGAATACATACAACATCCATCGTTGGCATATGGTCGGCCAGCAATTCTGATGATGTTTGGGCGGGAGTTAACCATTCATAAGAGCAAAAGTGACCATCGACCGCGACAGTTCACCAAACAGGACAAAATTGTGACGCAGAAGACGTTAAACAATCGATGTTTTGTTTCAAGTCGGCGAGACACAAATTGCTCGTCGGTCTCGAGGACTCTGCGTTTGCCGAACGATGAGCTGGAGGCGCCGCGTGTTGTAGGGTAGCCCGGGAACAGCCGAAGGACTCAACAGTCACAGAAACTCAAAGACCAGCAGACACGGAATTCGGTATTACAACCCCACCTTCCTTCGTTTGAGGAATTGGACGCGGCGGCCGCTATTTAAGCGCCTTCCGAGCCCCAAAACCTCAAACTCATCGCAACATGAAGTTCTACTACGGTATTCTCCTCGCTCTTCTCGTCCTGGCGACCGTCGTGTGTGGTCAAGAAGCTGCCGCTGAAACTGGAGAAGCAATTGGCCAATTGTAAGTAAAACATTCTTCTCCTACCGTATCTCTCTGCTTTAGGAGTCGAGTCAAACGCTGGGGCTACGGCTACGGAGGCTGGGGCGGCGGATGGGGCGGCCGTGGAATGTGGGGAGGATACGGTGGTTACGGTATGTGGGGACGAGGCGGCGGCTGGGGCGGATATGGAGGCTACGGCGGCTATGGATGGGGCCGCTGAGTCTGGAAGTTCAAATCTGTAATTCGATGCCCTAATTTTTTTGCAATAAACCGAATGCTTCGCTTCTCCGCCTTTCAATTGCAGATCATTTGGGTTTGGGAGAAGAAGAAGCTGTTACGTCCTCAGTTGAGCGACGCCTTCTTGACCGACCTGAATATCAACGATCAAACGAGAGCGAAGTTTATTACGACCGAACAAGTCGGTGCACGAACAACACTAAATCAGACATGCAATAATATCGACATCAAGGGTGAGCGTGGCGGGAAGTCTGGCTTCGGCTAGACAGGCGGACCGGGTCTAACATGCCTCCCCCCCTTGGCGGGTAGCGGTCCCCGCTGGCAATCTTGGGACGCTCCCGGAGCGCTAGACGTTTCTTTCTTCTGCGACTGGTGTAAACGGACCATATTTCGTCATCTTCGCTGACCGCTTCTTCTTGGGTCTTCGGTGAACGCGTTATGTCCGCGTAGGGTCTTCTTCCTTGTCGCTTCGCTTTTTCCCTTTTGGACGGCTCGGTCTTAGCCTGACGCGACTGCGTATCCGTTCCTCCAGGGCGGTTGATCTTAGCACGCGAAGCTTCACCAGATGAAAGCGTATTTTTCCCTTTCTGTTCTTTCCATTCTGCTTTCTTCGCAATCTTCTTTCGCTGAGCAGGTCTCGGTTGAGCCTCGGTGGTTACGACATTTACTCGTTCCATGGTTGAGCGATCACATCCTTTCTTCCGTCCGTTGCTTCGTTCATGTTTCGGTTTCTTCTTTTCCGGCTGCAGGCTGAGCGCGGCGAAACTGTGGAACGTTTTGTTCCTTCCATCATATAGCTTGAATCCAAGTCGATGGAGAAGATCAACTCCGATAATAGCATCGTGACCGAATGTATCAGGAGCGACGGTGAAATCCGCATCGGTCAAGTTCCTTCCGCGGTAATTGACCTCGGCGCTTGCTTGTCCCAGGAGCTGGACTTGTTCTCCATTCGCTGCTAGACATCGTCGACCTTTCTCTGGAGGCTTCAGAACGTTTCCCTCACGAGCGATTTGTGAGTAGCACTTCTCCGATATGAACGAGTGGACTGCTCCCGTATCGATGAGACCATTCAGCTTCTGGCCATTCACAGTGATCGGCAACGTTGGCACCAGCAGTGGATATTTCATATGTTCGGTTGCCTTGCAGTCGACTTCACGCGCTTGATTGTTGCGTGTGGTATTCGAGGTGTCGTCATTGTTCACGACTCGAACTAAACCAACGTAGTTGTAGTTGTTCTGTGCGACCTCTGTTTGACGTTGCTGCTGTCCCTGACGTTGATTTGTTCCTATCGGGGTTCGGTTGGCGTCGGTTGCCACCTGTTGACATGCAAAGTTCTGTTGACGTGGCTCAACGTTCACTCGTTCTTTCCGGAATCCCTGGCTGGCGAAGCCTTGCTCTTGCATGCGGTGATTCTGGAACTGGCGCTGAGCTCCCTGGTTTCCGTATCCGTGCTGACGTGAAGTTCCAACATCGAAGATTCCTTGCTGTGCTGAGCGATGACGGTAATCTTCTTCTTCTTCATGAGGTATGTACGTGTTTCGTACCGGTCGTATATCATTTTCCAGGAGGATTGCTTTGGCGACTTTTTCTTCGAACGGCAGATGTCGCTTGGTGGAGAGCATGTGCTTCAGCTGGACGTCTCTGATCCTTCCATGAAGTAGTAGTTGAGGAGTCGTTCGTGGCTGGGTTTGTCTGAGTCCGGATACGCTTTCCTGACCGTGCGTGTTAAACGCTCTGCGTACGCCGCCAGTGCTTCCCCACGGTTTCTTGTACAATTCGATGCGAGTGAGCGCATCGCTTCGGACTGCTCCGTGCTTGCTTGCAGAATTCGTTTCGACAGATTCTTCTTGATCAGATGGTAGTTGCAGTCGACTTCTTGTTGCAGTTCTTCCCCGATACGTCTTGCTCGACCTTTGCATTTTGAGATGAGCATCTCAACGCGTTCCGCGTCGCTGAGTCCGAGCGAGAACTTCTCGAATCCGTTGAAGAAATCGCGGAGTGTGCTTTCTCCTTCGTAGCCCGCCAGGCACGGTATCTTTTGAAGATCGGCGCTTGCTTCCCGGAGGTCACTTTTCTTCTGTGCGGCCAGTTGCAGACCAATCAGCTGTGCCATCTGCTGCGATGTTTCCTGGATTACCGGCATCATCATGTGTTGCTGCGCTGGCATCATCCATTGTTGCTGTGGCGGCATTGCGTAGTTCGTCGGCTGCATAGGAATTCCTTGCCCGAACTGCTGGTTCGTTGTTGGCTGGAAGTTAGACTGTTGCTGCGGCGGCATGGCCATGTTCATCTGTTGCTGTGGGACTCCTTGTGTGAACTGGTGATGTGCTGTTGAAGGAACGTAAGTCTGTTGTTGCTGTGGCAATGTGGTGTATGTCTGTTGCAGGGGGAAAGCCTGGCTGTGATGTTGTGGAGCTGTGAATTGCGTAGGCTGTTGTTGAAGTCCCTGTGCAATTTGTTGGTGTGCTGTCGGAATGTAATACGTCTGTTGAGGCGAGACGCCTGGTTGAAGGTGCTGGTTCACCGCCGGCTGTGCGTAGTTGAACGCTGGTTGACCTGTGACCGCTTGTGGCGTGTAGAACGGAGTTCCTGGCTGATATCCTTGGAACGGTTGCTGATGTGCCGGGTACTGGATTGTACTCTGCTGGAACATTGACGCTTGTGTTGCGCACGTCGACAGTGAATTCTCCATGATCCCTGGGTGTGCCGACGGTTTCGTCTGCTCCAACATGGCATTCATGACCTTGTAGATTTCGGCGAATTTGCTGACGTCCATGCTGCGCAGTCTGCCGCTGATCTCTTCGACTTCATCCTTTGCTGCTGTCTGGTCATCCCGCTGGGCTTCTTCCTGTGTGCTGGGAGACTGGATTACGCTTTGCGCGTTTCTCCAACCCCGCTCTTCTTCCCACGGGCGCTCGTCTTCACCGTTATCCTCGTCGTAGATTTCGTTCTCTTCCGACGAACTTTTCTCCAGTTCCCTCACTTGCCGTATCTTCTCCTCGGCCTTGATTGCCGCCTGGCGTTTGGGTCGCTCCTCCGGCGCTGACATCTCTTCTTCCGGTGTGGGTGACGGTTGAAAGCCGTACCGATCTCGCGGGCACCAATGTTACGTCCTCAGTTGAGCGACGCCTTCTTGACCGACCTGAATATCAACGATCAAACGAGAGCGAAGTTTATTACGACCGAACAAGTCGGTGCACGAACAACACTAAATCAGACATGCAATAATATCGACATCAAGGGTGAGCGTGGCGGGAAGTCTGGCTTCGGCTAGACAGGCGGACCGGGTCTAACAAAGCTAAGCGTGCAAACGTGGGACAAGTTGAGAAACAATTCGAACGCAACCAAGAGTTCTATTATGGAACTGAAACCCTTAGAGTATCGAAAACAAACAGAACAAAGAAAAGCCATAAAGAAACATACAAGTAGCCGTTGCGCCACTTGCCGTCGGTTCACGTATCGGGTCCGGATTCAGTCGTAACGGGCGAATTTGTGGTGGAACGGACCTTCTTCGCCATCCGTACGGGTTCTGCGGGAACCACTTGCACATCGGTGAATAGATATCTTCTTCCGTCAGCGAATACGCACGGCGTTCTGGAAACAACAGCTGATTTGAGCAAACATCGGATCTCAAAAACTTACTTCATCCCTGGTTTCTTGAGAAAATAACAGAAACGGTCGTGGTTGGGAAGTTTCACTTCGCCATTCCTAGTTGGAAAGTTCAGACTGAGATCTGGCCGTTGTGTGCAAAGAGTTTTCGATCGCGTCGTTCGAATCCCGTCGACCAACGCGACGATCCATTCATCGTCAGCAGCTGCGACATCGGCGGTTTCGTTCAGCATTCGATTGTAGCAAGTGGGAGGATCGACGGCAATGTCGACAACCGGATATTTTACATCCGCCTAAAAACCAAGATTGAATCGTTGAGTTAACCGACCGCAACTTACACAAAGGACACTCGCATTTGAAACAAATTCGAAATAACTTGGATATTCCTGCCTGATGTCCGTATAGCCGCCTTCGAAATAGACGCGGTCGTCGTATACAAATGAAGCAAATTTCTTGCTTGCTTTCCGGGTGCAACTACAATCAGACCATGACTGTTTCATCCGCACCACTTCTTTGGAACCAACCGATCTGAAACTTGCAATCTTGATTTACAGTTCCGACAACAACATCAACATACGCGTCGTCAATTACAGCCAATTCGGGTTCGGGGTCGTAACTTAAGTTCTCTTTCAAATGTGTGCCACCATATTTGCCTGAAGCAATGCCGTGCATGCCATACTCAAGTAAAATCAGTTTACGGTCAAATCCCTGATGGAGATGAACAAGATCGCCAATGTCTGAACAAATCCGAATCTATCAATTAACGATTATTTCCACTTACCACGACCTGACACATCGTACGCGGTATACAGCAAATCCTCCAGGTCGAGATGTCCGGTGTAGTTCGTGAAGCGAAACACGCGCTTGAATGCGTAGCCGACGATCTGCAGACCCTCCATGTCCTTGGCGGTGCAGGGATCCCGCACGGCTAAATGATCAAAATGACTACAACCGCCGAGAATGCTGAAACTCACCATTCGCACTGGCGAGCAGGGTGAGCAGCAGGAGCAGCGTGTTGATCGCACTCATCGTGTTCTTCGAACGGGAACTCAGCGGTTGACGGGAGCGACTTCTCGCGGCGGATGCAAATCGGTCGACTGATCGTGAGTTGCGCGATCGCGTCAGCGTCTGGCGACCGAACGTGCGACTGTCTGTCGGTACACGTTGCCGACTGAATTGTGCCTGAAAATGCAGCGTTATGCAAGATGTTCGGGCGCCAACAGTATTAAGAAACGTCGACGATCGCATCGTCGGAGAGAAGCCAGAACGACGACCGTTATGTAGTGACCACGGTATGACGATGTTCCACAGTGACCAACCGCCGCAACTAAATCGTAAAGACCATTGCTCCCCGAAGCATGGAACAGAAATCGTGCTGTAATAGATCAATCATGGATTGGGAGGATACCAAACTAAAGATTCGCAGTTTCAACGGGAACGAAACCCTCCATTATAACAAGAACTTTCGCTTACAAGAGCAATTTTGGAGGTGGCGCTCCAGAACCCCAAATCTTTAGCCGCCGTTCACGCTCTCACGAAAGCTCCATTGAGACGGAGTGGAGCAAAGCCAAGTGAGAGCAGACACGAGTTTTCAAGAGATAACACGACTGAAACACTCACAAGCAACCAAGAGTTTTATTATTAAACCTAAACTCTCAGAGAATCCAAAACAAACAGAACAAAGAAAATCCACAAAAAAGCAAAGAAGTGGCTGCTGCTTCACTTGTCTTCGGTTCATCTTCGCTACTCGTTTGACCAGATGACGTATCGGGTGCGGATTCAGTCGCAACGGGCGAATTTATGGTGGAGGAGACCTTCTTCGCCATCCGTACGGGTTCTGCGGGAACCACTTGCACATCGGTGAATAGGTATCTGCCTCCGTCAGCGAATCCGCATGGCGTTCTGGAGACAACAGCTGATCTGAGCAAATATCGGATCTCAAAAACTTACGTCATCCCTGGTTTCTTGAAAAAATAACAGAAACGTTCGCGGTTGGGAAGGTTCACTTCCTCATCAGTAGTTGGAAAGCTCAGACTGCGATCTCGTTCTTCACAAAGAGTCTTGGATCGCGTCGTTCGAATGCCCGTCGACCAACGCGACGATCCATTCATCGTCACCAGCTGCGACGTCAGCGGTTTCGTTCAGCATTCGATTGTAGCAAGTGGGTGGATCGACGGCAATGTCGACAACCGGATATCTTATATCCGCCTAAAAAACAAGATTGAATCGTTGAGTTAACCGGGCTGCATACACAAAGATCACTCGCATTTGACACAAATTCGAAATAACTTGGATATTCCTGCCTGATGTCCGTATAGCCGCCTTCGTAATAGACGCGGTCGTCGTATACAAATGAAGCAAATTTCTTGCTTGCTTTCCGGGTGCAACTACAATCAGACCATGACTCTTTCATCCGCACCACTTCTTTGGAATCAACTGATCTGAAACTTGCAATCTTGATTTACAGTTCCGACAACAACATCAACATACGCGTCGTCAATTACAGCCAATTCGGGCTCGGAGCTGT
>MQUG01004091.1:0-80271 GCA_007213375.1 Steinernema feltiae | reverse complement strand
TTCTTGCGCTTACTGTGTGTGAAACGTTTCACCAGCTGCCCGGGAAGGAGTGAATCGTTGCAAACTTCGAGTGAAGATTCGCATTCTTGCGCTTACTGTGTGTGAAACGTTTCACCAGCTGCCCGGGAAGGAGTGAATCGTTGCAAACTTCGAGTGAAGATTCGCATTCTTGCGCTTACTGTGTGTGAAACGTTTCACCAGCTGCCCGGGAAGGAGTGAATCGTTGCAAACTTCGAGTGAAGATTCGCATTCTTGCGCTTACTGTGTGTGAAACGTTTCACCAGCTGCCCGGGAAGGAGTGAATCGTTGCAAACTTCGAGTGAATGCACTTGCGCCTTAGTTCTTGCGCTTACTGTGTGTGAAACGTTTCACCAGCTGCCCGGGAAGGAGTGAATCGTTGCAAACTTTGAGCGAAGATTCGCATTCTTGCGCTTACTGTGTGTGAAACGTTTCACCAGCTGCCCGGGAAGGAGTGAATCGTTGCAAACTTCGAGTGAAGATTCGCATTCTTGCGCTTACTGTGTGTGAAACGTTTCACCAGCTGCCCGGGAAGGAGTGAATCGTTGCAAACTTCGAGTGAAGATTCGCATTCTTGCGCTTACTGTGTGTGAAACGTTTCACCAGCTGCCCGGGAAGGAGTGAATCGTTGCAAACTTCGAGTGAAGATTCGCATTCTTGCGCTTACTGTGTGTGAAACGTTTCACCAGCTGCCCGGGAAGGAGTGAATCGTTGCAAACTTCGAGTGAAGATTCGCATTCTTGCGCTTACTGTGTGTGAAACGTTTCACCAGCTGCCCGGGAAGGAGTGAATCGTTGCAAACTGCGAGTGAAGATTCGCATTCTTGCTCTTACTGTGTGTGAAACGTTTCACCAGCTGCCCGGGAAGGAGTGAATCGTTGCAAACTTCGAGTGAAGATTCGCATTCTTGCGCTTACTGTGTGTGAAACGTTTCACCAGCTGCCCGGGAAGGAGTGAATCGTTGCAAACTTCGAGTGAAGATTCGCATTCTTGCGCTTACTGTGTGTGAAACGTTTCACCAGCTGCCCGGGAAGGAGTGAATCGTTGCAAACTTCGAGTGAAGATTCGCATTCTTGCGCTTACTGTGTGTGAAACGTTTCACCAGCTGCCCGGGAAGGAGTGAATCGTTGCAAACTGCGAGTGAAGATTCGCATTCTTGCTCTTACTGTGTGTGAAACGTTTCACCATTCGAGTGAAGATTCGCATTCTTGCGCTTACTTTTCGCGGCTCTGTCTGCGTAAATTTGCTTTCAACGACAACATCTTCCAGCCGGAATCTCGAAGCCAAAGCTCCATCTCCTCGGCATGCTCATCGCTCTTCTTGTTCTCTCTTTGCCGAATCGCGATTGAACGATCTCTTCACATTTGAATTCTATTTCAGGCATCAGAAATAATGGGATACAGCGGAGATTGCCCATTATCTTGTGTTCCGCGGCAAAACGTTGGATTCGACTCGGTAAGAGTACTTGAAATCATAAAAATGAGTGCGCAACCACACAACGTCCGTTTCCGCCAGGCTATCAACTAGTTCATACTTGAGTTTAGTCATATGTTCAATTAGCTGAGTATCGTCAGTAAAAATCTTTATTGTGTCTGTTGCTTTGCACAAACGTCTTTCCACTTCGTTTGCTGGCAAACTGTCGACTTGTCTTCCAATCTGAAATATTCCGATTTCCGTCGTAAATAGAGCTTTAGCCAACGTACGCAAAAATAGCTCTCAGGATATGTGCATCTCGGTATATCACTGCCGCGCAGATCCAATGGCGTCCACGGAATAAGCAATGTGGATTCCCCATTCGGGATGTTTCTGGTAAATCTGAGTTGCGAGATAGTCGCGGGTAATCACATCTGAAACGTGAAAACAAGGAATTCCAGATATTGCTTGAAGCTCTTACCTCCTTTCTTAACTTCCTGGACGGGGAACAGCAGACTATATGCAGTGTGGTCGTAAGCGTAGAAGAAGGGAACAATGCGAAAATTGGGGGTTTTGGAGTGACCGATGCTCATTCCAAATTCATCCATCAGGTACCAGATGGGAGTGTCCTCTTCTCCATATTCCTGAAACACACTTGATAGAGTAGAGAAGCAAAGGAATCAAATGAAAACGCTTATTTTTACTTTGACCAGAGTTTAGCTAATCATTTCACAAAAATTTAAATTTGTAATCTCAGGTTTGTAGAGATGTTTTGAGCAGAAATTAGGATTAGTTAGAACCTTATTTACCTCAGTCTTTGTTCTAACTGTGTAGGTCATTGCTCTCTTCCAGATAATCTGCAGCAATTTACTGATCACCATGTCGTCGGTCTTCCGAGCAATGTCATAAATACCACTGCTGTCACTGGCCGACTGGGACATAGTCGCTTTACCCTTTCTGGACGATTCAGTATCAACTAAAGCAACAATTATATCGGATCAGTTGTTTAGTTGAGTACCTGCGGTTGCTTTATTAGACGTACGAGTCTCCTCAGTATTTAGCACCTCGTCTTCTTCGTCACTATCATCGGCTTCGTCATCCGAGTCAATGCCGAACATTTCCTTGAAACGCTGAAGGTCCGCTGGTAGTTGATACAAAGCGTAGCGTAGTGTTTTCGGCTTAAAGTGAAGCGCATGATCAATCAGATAAATGCTACAAATCAAATGTTACTCATTGCATGAGGACTCCTGATAAATTCTTACCACACAGTGTTCCTTGGATCAATATCGGTGAGAGCACGAGCATGACAGCACAAAGCAGAAGCGCCTTCCTCACAGAGCATCTCAAAGTTGATTCCAGCATCGTATTGCTAAATTCAAATTAAATAAATCAAAGACTATTGTCAGCGACATACTCGTTCCTGAAGCTTCAAACACAGAGAAGGCCAGAAGTGCTCAGGGACGCCCCGACGCTTGCAACTGGGGTCTGTGGATTGTGAGAAAATGCTCCAAAAGCTCCGGAGAAACTTCAGGCGATTGTTCTTCACTTTCAGGATGTGTACCATCTACGTTCTCGCCGGTCACCTCACGAATATGGACTTTGCTTAGAGTCTCTTCAATACTGTCGCTCATTCTTGTACCTGAAGCAAACGACAAAGATTACACATTATATACGTCATAACTGATTGTTTAAATTGCGCGAATGCTCGTTTCGCAGCAGTATAATCGACAATAAAGGCAATGCAAGTAACCACAAGCGAAATGCTCAACAATTTGCTTGAATGATTTGCGCACACTGTTTTGCTGCGCATTTTCGCCCAAAAACAACACGTAAATAATTTAAGAAAGCACTAAAAACAGGTATACGAACAATTTACACAAGTAATTGCTAGGAATCGCGCTTCCGCTCAAACAGCGCGAAAGCATAAATTATTGCACTGATTGAAAGCATTGAAAAGACGCGCCCAAAGCAGCAGACGTCAATAAACTTTACCCACAGAACCAGAAAATCATTGTAACGATACGATTGTCAGGGATGTTGTCGTTGATCAGCAAATTTGAACAGACGGAGCAGCGAAAATACCTCAAGGAGCGTCCTTCTTAATCGCGCCGATGCGTGGAGTTCAAGCTGTTGTGGCTGAACAGGCTGATGATGGTGGACGATTGGGTCCGCAACGTTCCGTGAATGCTTCGTGTTGCTCAAAAAATAGATTTTACAACTGAAGCTTCAGAAAAAAAATTTTCGTGTCTTTTTTGCGTATTTGGTACTAGTCTCTCTCTATCTCTCTCGTATTTGGTAATGTCTCATTTTTAATTTGGCCGTCTTCTCCAATCTAGTACTTTCTCATCAAATTTATCATACTTTCTCTTTAATTAGCACGGATTCGGTGCCGTGATGCGTAATAACACATTTGTTGCAATAAAACTGGTCCCGCCGCGATTTGCCTGCTGCAGGAGCAACAGATTACGGAGGCCGTTTCAAAACTCCGCTGCCGTGAATTAATCGGCGCGCATTAATTTGCGGAGAGGTTCTTATCGAGCGCACCGAACTGGCGAGTGATGAAAACCGTTCGCGGTGGCTTTCGCGTCGTTGTAGATGGCCACATGTTTTTTTTATCGATCAGAAAGTCATGCGCTATCCTGATCATTTACGATTTACGTGCAACGAGCGGAAGCCGCAAAATTGTCGGTGCGCGGTGATTATGACGAAGAATCATCGTAATTTTGTAAAACTCGATCAGAGTCATAATCATCCGCCGCCGGACCCTTCGGAACTTGCCGAATTGTACGATCTCGATGTAATTTTGAATTTGTGCGCGGTAGCGACTACTGTATCGTACGCTCATTTCAGCATCCGCTGCTCACAAAGAAGTGTGCACGCTCTCGCAAGTCGACGGAAACTACGTATACCGAGTCGGATCGAGCGAGATTTCAGTCGGAATCGATGGAGTTTGAAGAAGACAAACAAAAGCTGATGGAGCAGGATGAGGTCTCTCCAGGTAAGTAGAGCGTTTTGATTGTTGATATATCTATCTATTTATTTGCTGTTTTCGGTCTGAAATACGAAGAAATGGAAGTCGAGGAAGGCCTGAGCCAAAAGCCAGAGGCGGAATCTTCGAAAAGTAAGCGAGCAGGTAAGGTTGATGGATTTAAAGCAGCGGCGCTTTTCGGATGCAGGTGCTTCTGCAGCCTGGAGAAGCTGTCAAGGTCTCCTCCGGCAGGCTAAAGAAGCCTAGAGGAGTTTGTTTTTTAAATTATTTACTGAATGATGGGCAAGTGAACAGAGGGCAATCTAACCAAGAACAGCACCAGAGCGCAAAAACTCACTTTAACCGACACAGCTTCATTCTCTATAATTTCTCTCGTTTAGGTCCCTCGGAGCCAATTCTCTCGGACGACCTCACCACTCTGATCTTCCATCAAATGACGCAGGAGGAACGAATCAGAGCCAAATCTGTTTCCCGCTATTTCAATCACATTTCGAAGCAATTTCTCCCCACTCCAAACTTCAAACTCAACGCCGAACTATTGTGAGATTACGCGATCATCGTTTTTCAGTTGTTCTGAATTTGAAATTTCAGCATTTTGCCCAACAAGCCTGGACCTCAGCGGTACATATTCAAGGCGTACAACGAACAGCGTTGTTTCAATGGGCTCTTCCCGTATAGACCTGAATCGTGGCCCAGTTTTCTCCGAATCGTCTCCTTGAACATTAGCACGATTCCAAGTGATGGGCGAGGCGCGATCAATCCTGATGATGTGAGCGTCATCTGCACGATGCTGAAACATCGTGCGATGTGGGGCGTCTCAACTCTTAGCATTTTCAACGTCGACCTCATACATGTGAGCTTCTTGAACTGCACGTTCTTTGACTCAATTTGTACTTCTTTTTAGGTGAATTTCGAGCTGTCTGAAACATTGTTCTCGCACCTGATGCGCGCCAAGATTCTGAAATTTACAAAAGTAGTGAATATCTGCGAAGACTTTGGATTCTTGTTGGAACATTTGACCGTTCATAGCAAGAGGCTGCAGGTAATTAGCCAAGATGCATATAGCTCTACTAATAGTCTTTGCTTTCAGTGTCTTGAAATGATAAACTGCGTGTTAAATGAGGCGCAGCCGTTCGACTACGACCTGGTGACCAAGTGCCTTCGAAGAAAATCTCCGCTTCGGATGGATTTGTCCAGTTTTGAGTTGGAATGCGGTACACAGGGAATTATTGACATGATGCTGGTCAGTTTCCTCATCTGCTTGTCAGCCCTAACACGCCTGTTTTTTGTAGGATCTGATCAGTCGGGACCCTCAGTTCGAACTGCACCCCGAAGAGGACCGTTCGGTGATCATTTGCCCCCATAGTCGCATCAATCTCGCAGAAGTCGCACAGAAGCTCGGCACCTCATTCGAAGACGACAGTTTCATCGTGGCGCTGGCCTCCGACAACTTCATCTACGTGGTGAAAGTGTCGATAATCACTGAGTGTCAGTTGCGCTTCTCGGCTCGTTATGCCAAGAATGAGGAATTCAGCGACTATCTCTCACCCATGAAGTCATCTCACTCATCATCCCATTAAAATGTCGTATTTCTCTTCTCGTTTGTGTGTGTGTTGTTCTGTTATGTCTTGCTCTTGTTAATCTTGTTATGTACACACGTTAAAAAATCTTGTTATGTACACACGCGGTTAAAGTTAAAATTAAAGCAAAAAGTAACAGAACAAAGGCAGAATCACGTTGTCGCTCTTGCGAAGACCGGCTTCGAGCGCAGCGCACAGGCCGCACACGATGAACGTCCAGAGGACGCCCACTTCGCCGGCTGGACAAAGGAGGAAAACACCCGCTACTTGAGTAAGCCACATCGCCATTGAGCCTTCGATCGTCTTCTTCGATCGTTTCCAGTGGTGTCGTCCGAATTTGGAGCCGATGAGCGCGGCGAAGCTATCGCCGATTCCTACAGTAATCACTCCGGCGTAGTGGAATGCATGAATAAAGTGTTCGGAACCCGGGGGACTGAGAAAGACCGGCAAGAATATTCCGATGATTAGGAATATGGGCGTCAGGATCCGATCGCGGCTGTTTTGCGAGTCCAGGAACACCAGCAGCCAGTCGTCGAGCTTCCCGAGCCATGGTGATACTTTTGCGCTTCGCAAGACCTGGAAAATTAAGGTTGAAGCAGGGGTTAACCGGAGAGGAAATTACCTCAAGGATCACAAAGATGCACGCCATTAAGAATGCAGAGAGAACGGCAAAGTCGGGATCGTGCCTCAGTCCGGAAATCGCGATCATCGAGATGGTGAGATGGAAGAACTTGCGATGCACCGTCGCACAAATCTGTGAAATCATGCTTTGTCGTACTCGTGTACGGACCAGCTGCGATCATACAAGACAAATTTCTCAGGGATTCTCAGATTTGCGAGCGGCAGAATCGATCGAGGAGCAGAAGAAGTGACATGGAACGTGTAACCAATAGTGTTTTCACCTCCAAGCAGCTTCACTCTCTAGATAAAACACTTGACATCCGTGTTCAGGAACAATATTACCTGGCCGGGAAAAAGCGTTACTTCTTCAGCGTTGCGTAGATCCAACTTTTGATCAAATTGTACGTTCTGATACACGCGTTCTTGTCAGAAATCATAGCAATATCAAGATTCCTTAAAAACAGTCGTCTACCTAATAAAACATCAAGTTATTGCAGAGTAACAAGCGATTGGCTCACAATGTCGTCTTCGTTGTGGGGAAAATAGCTAATATTTTCAATATCCGTCTGGATCACGTCGACGATCTTCTCGTTACCATAGCTTGAATTTATTTTCTTCCTATTCCCCAATTCAAACTGAATGGCGGTTGTGTGCTTCGATTCAGACGGATTGTAGAATTTTCCGTGATGAGAGTAGTTTGGGAGAACTTGTCGATTTTCCAGCTTCACGGACATGCTGAAATTACATTTTATCCCATAACAAAAGTGGATTTATTACCTCGATCGTAGGGAGCATCGCTGTTACCGTACAGTCCAAGCATCTCAGCGGGTGCAGCTGTTTCGAAATCGGGACCTGGCGCCAGGAGACTTCGGTTTGGACAACAACTTCTTCGCCAGACAATCCTCGTCAAAGCTCTCCAGCAGGACCAATGTCACGCTTGAGACCTTTTTATCCACCATGAACGCCATCAATCAGCGTTTCCGACTTCATCGCATACATCTTCAGCAGGTGATTCACTGTAACAATGCCACAATTTAGAAAGAAAAACCGTTCGGAATACTTACCTCTAGAATCTGGTCAAGTGTCGGCCTCAGCGAAATTGTACGAAACGATTTCGAGCTCATCTTTTAGCGATTCAACTGTAATCGTCTCAGCCATCTGAAATTAAAACCGTTTGATGAGTGCTGATCGAGTGAACAACTATTTCGCGCAAAACTGACACGAGTTGAAATCGCCATTTTCGCGGAAAAACCCATCCCGTAGTTTGGGCGGCGGTTATCAGGGTAGGCGGCATGTGATCTGAGTAGGCACCACGTAGAGCGCGCGGAACGGCGGAGCGAGGTCCGACTGAGCTCGAAGAGCGTCTCCTCGTACGCGTCGGCGTCCTTTGCTATCGCGATGAACTCCCCGTGAGGTCCGACGTCTGCACAGTGCCGACGCGTTCGCCGAACTTCATCACCAACTGCTTGAACATCCCGCGCTCCTGCATTTTTGAAAGCGAATTCCGATGGGTGCAAATGCAGCAGGCGGAGGATATTAGCACCGCTGTTGACGCACCGTCCAAGCATCTCAGCGGGTGACTAGAAACGAACGACAGCGGAGCTGTGAAGCGGCCATACGCTAACTACCGTATGCAAGCGGCTGTCTTGCATTCATCAATGCTTTCCACTCGTCGTTTGGACCCGAGACTGGCGTGCAGCACATCATTTGCACGTGGCACGTCGTGCGTTCGTGGAATCGGTGAAATTGAAATTAAGGATAGAGAACTGCAAAAAAACCGTATTCAAAATTCAGGAAAGTTTACAATCACAATTAATGAAAGGCGCGGATCGCGCGCGCTTCAACGTTTATAGTGAATCGTTGCAAACTTCGAGTGAAGATTCGCATTCTTGCGCTTACTTTTCGCGGCTCTGTCTGCGTAAATTTGCTGATCAACGACAACATCTTCCAGCCGGAATCTCGAAGCCAAAGCTCCATCTCCTCGCCATGCTCATCGCTCTTCTTGTTCTCTCTTTGCCGAATCGCGATTGAACGATCTCTTCACATTTGAATTCTATTTCAGGCATCAGAAATAATGGGATACAGCGGAGATTGCCCATTATCTTGTGTTCCACTTGAGTTTAGTCATATGTTCAATTAGCTGAGTATCGTCAGCAAAAATCTTTATCCATTTCCAATTCCAATTTATGTTCGCGCGTTGCGTAATTCGCAAGTTTCATGCTGTTGCTTCTTCCAGGCAAAACAGAATGGCGACCGAGGCGAGCGAGCAAGGTTATCGATACAAGGTTAGCGATGGCACCTGAAGGAGGTTGAAGACCAAGAAAAGATCCAGAAAGTCCCCGTGAGTTGGTGTCAGTGCTTCTGAAAGAATTGGGCAAAGTCCTTTTAGCCTACGATAAATGTGTCATCGTAAGCCAGTGGAGCTCAATGTTAAGAATCGTTGAGAGCCATCTGAAGAAGCGCAAAGCAGCGTACACGTCTCTCACAGGCGCCATTACCACCAAGGATCGTCAAGAACGTGTTGACAGTTTCAACATGTCTGACGGACAGGGATCACATGCTGGAGGCAATCACCTCTTTTTGCTCGATCTGCATTGCAATCCCGCTCTGGAAAACCAAGCATGTGACAGAATCTATCGTATGGATCAAACAAAGGAAGTATTTATCCATAAGTAAGCGTCATATCTTGATTGCTCGTTTTACTACAGTAATTTACAGGCTCATTTGCAAAGACACAATTGGGCAGCGAGTCCTCGAGCTCCAGAAGAAAAAATTGAAATGGCTGAGGGAGTGCTTGAAGGCTCTGCATCTAAGAAGCTAACGAGACTCAATATCCATGACCTTATGTGCTTGTTCGACCTCAACAGACCCGCTCCCACTGACCCACCGGCTGCCGGACCCGGATTATCTGCTGGCGTCCGTTTGAACAAGAAGAGAAGAAGACTTTGGTTGTCAACGCGACTTTACCGAGAATAATTTATCGCGGGAAAGTTGTCGTCGCGTAAATCAATCTAAAGTCACCATCAAACAGAAGAAGTGGGGAAGTTTGGGCTAGCAGGTCGTAAATTCGAATCAACTATTACTAAACAGTAAATTTTGATCGAGAGGATCAGGCGGAAGTCTACCATTAGTCGCGGCATTCTTCGAAGGCGACGCACTTTTGATTCTATTTGCAGAGCCTAAATGCAGGTTGCTAAGTTGCTCAAGTGCCTCCGTGACAGCATTCAATCGTTTACACCGTGACGACAACAGAAAAGGTGTTTAGTTGAACAGTTACATAGACTTTGCGCGTGTTCAATGTCATAAATGCAGTTTTCAAAGAGGATAATACAAACACAACAAAGAGAGTCTATAATTTGCGCTTATCTACGCTCCTTTGAATCTTTATCCTTTGAATTTTTACAATTCAGACCTTCGAGGTTAACCTTCGTGATTGCGGCGCATCTCTTTTCGTCACCTAAACGAAAAAGCGTGAAATTGGGTTTTTGTCTGTGAGTGAGATTTGCTAAGCTACAATTTTTCACGCATAAGCTCTCACGTCGTTGAATAAGAGTGCAAGGCGCTCACCGTTTCCCGTTGGTTTCGGACTCCTCTGGTTAGACACTCGCCCTTTGTTTCCATCAGTGCCTAAAGACACGCAAACGTTAGACCATTGTCAAGGCACGTCAGCTACTTACCCTTGGATCTCCACGAATTCCGGTTGCCTCCGTTTCCTCGTTTTTCACATGTTGCTCCCACTAAAGCGACATGGAAGGTTAAATCAATAGGATCTTTCTCAATTCAGTCGTAATCTTGTGTTGTTTTCACAATTTCTGCTAATTGCAACTTGTGGTTGACGCGCATCAACAAAATTGTCGTTTTTGGCACAGAATAGCCACGAATTGAGAAACAACCAAATTAGTTGAATCCAATTTTCCAATTTTTGAGAAATTGACTCAAAAGAGCAATTACACTGTGTGAATAAGTGATAACGTTGAGTCCACGCTCGCTTATGAACTCCGAAAGACTCACTTTTACGGCGAATGTAGTCCGGAGCGCTTATCGGTTCCACCTTTGCCACCGTATTCATTGCAATGACTTGATTTCTTGTGTAGGTTCGCCGGAGCGCCCTAGTCGGTCCTCCGACCACCACGAAAGGGTTTCCTTGAATTTCGTTTGCATTGTTTGCCATCGCTTCGTCCTTTTGTCGCAGGACAGCTTGTAGCGAACGTTGACACCCTAAAAAACGATTGCCAGTTTGATTTTGAGCTTATAGGCACAATGACCGTTTACCTCTCCAATATTTGACAAGTTTTGTGAAGATTTTAAGCATTTTGGAGTGCGCAGAAAGCAAATGATAAAATTCATTTTCTTTTTCATTTGTTTATACGTTTATACATCTCATTGCTAGTCGCAATAGGCAAAATACAACTTCAACGTAATAGATAAACACCTGGCACGGCGATGTTGACGGCTACAATCGTATTCTTGCTTTCAACTTTACTGATTCAAATTTCAGCTCGCGCAGGCGTACATCCAAAACTTCTCTTCCAATACCTTTCAGTTTACAGCAAGCGCGGGCTCCGATCTACTGTATTTGTGCAATCCGAATAAAACTGGTTGCGCAAACCGGTTCCTTCCCCTCTACCGTACACGCAAACCCAGGTTGTCAAATGCTAACTTACAGCTAGATTTCATGTTGACGTGTACAGTTTGCGCATTGCTTCCCCTCCACCAGATGGCCCGTTGGATGCTGTCGCATAATCTCCGATCGGCCTCCTCGTATGTGAGATTAAACTGATCTTCAGCATCTCCCATATCTGTTTCCTGAAAGCAGAAATAAAGAAGTCAATCGATTGAGGTACAGGCGAGTCTGTTTATGATAGCCGCCACGAATAATATTAACGGTACGGTTGCACGGAGGCACAACGACTGACGCCCTCAAAACGCATACAAAACAGGAGCGAACCGGAGGAACCCATGGGAAATGGGCGACCGATGGAAGCAACGAGCGACGAAGGGTTAACGCGCCAGCCACATGAAGAAAGCTGCTTTGATCAGACGCTTGCGCGGCGCGGGGACAATGTGGCTGTGATGCGATCGTGCCGATGCTGCTGATCGGAAGCGCGTATGAGGGAATAGCGCGCGGTAAACGCGGGCTGACGTCTTGTGGGCAAACGCAACTTTAGCCGGCCCAACATAGGATATAACTCCGACATCTTCCGGGTGAAACACTCTCAAAAGAGATAAATTTCCGTGCATGCAGGCTAGAAAGTGCTTTAGACTGACGCTCGACACAACTGCAGAAGACGAAATTGTTACTTTCAACCCAATATACGCTTAAAATGCCTTAATCAAGTGCACGTTGTGGAGAACAGGAGAAAGATCGCCGTATTAAAGTGCCGCTCGAAGCAAACTGCTTTCGGAAATCGCCGCTTTTGATCGTACCGCCCCAAAACCGTCTATTGTTGGCACGAAGCAAAAGTGCAATATACGGATGTACTTCTTCAATAGTTCGAAAATCGCTGTGTCTCTAACTTGTGAAACTGGGCCTTTGATGAATGTTTGAACCTTTGACATCCCTGCTCAAACATGAGCCAAAACAGAGCCAAAAACAGTTGATCAAATCTCTGAGTATTTGCGGTTAGGGGAAGAAAGATCGAAAGACAAGTGAGTTTAAGGACACCTTAACGGGTAACGCGTACACTTATCACCGCTGACAGGGCAACGACAACTGACGGCAGCCGTCAAGCGCACGCTGTGAACGGAGAAGACTAATTAGTCCTTAAGGAGGTGTTCGGCGCTTAAATACTGGTCCCAGAGGAAGTTTTGTCGTCATGTTCCGCATATAGAACGTGTTCGTGATAGAGAAACGTAAGAATGTAAGAGGAAGCGATTTGCGTAGGCTACCTAACAAAACAAACGTTTGGGCGGCTACAACATAAATGAGAGAAAATCTCGTTTCAGTTAATAATCTATGAATCTCTGTTTCAATTAAACTTGAAAATCTAAAGAAATCAGCTATTTTGAGAAATCAGCTACACCTCAATGCGTGTAGAACGTAACGGCGCACTATGATCTCGGTGTTAATGAAGGCCAATTGCAGGTAGACGGTGTGCATCTCAACAATCAACATTTATGGCCGTTGCACTTTTCACTGGTAAATGTCATCACATTAATGTTTAATGTTGAATTTGTCGATTTTTTTGAAAATTGAGGCAGCCACTTGAGCTCATTAACGCCAGTATACATGAAATGCATTTGAGGAAGTAAATTTACAGATCAGAAAACAGTTGATTAGCTTACACCTGATCATTACAGTACCCATCAGCAACATGCCAATCTTGTTGTCAAAGCGTAGTTGGACAACGGTTTTGTTGACTATCCTTTTGCATAAACGGCTGTCAAACTTGGAAATGGGTAATAATAGCCGATTGTTATAGTACCAAAGCCGCGTGTTTGTGATGATCGTTCAAATCGGTCCAATACAACTACAGCGCTCAAACTGTGATTCGCACATTCGCACTTTTGCATCACCTTGTAATCGTTTAGCAATCTTCACAATCACAATTCTCAAAAAATGAACGACACTGTCGACATGGACGATCCTACAGAGCTTGATCCGGACCCACCTGTCCTTGCGGCACAACTGGAACCTAAAAATCAACACCTCAAGGTATGAAAGTAGAGCGATTGATGCACACATCACTTGTCCTTTCAGATTTCAACTCTCAGTGTTGCGATTTGCAAACTGTTCATGGTCATCGTTAACATTCTGCTTTACTTCATTTTCATCTCCTCAAAAGGCGTCTTATTTGTCCTCGCTTTCTCATCTGTCGACTTAGTGATGCCGTGTTTCGCATTCCACGCTTTGCGCACTTCGAAGGCGTCGTTTTTGATTCCATACATGGTTTACTTAATTTTCAACTGTATGAAAAATGTTGCTGTTAGTACATTCTGTATATACGGCTTCCTGAACCCAGAAGAATACTACAACATCTATTGCGGCATGTATTTGTGCAGCAAAGCAGTCAAACCTCTATTTGAGATGCGTCTATTTCTGGGAACGACCGGTTTGCTTCTCTTCGGCGAGGTTGTTGCAACTCTGTGGTTTTTTGTGGTGGTGAGGAATTGCTATAAGTATCTTCATAAGAGGGAATTGAACAGCCATGTGTGAGTGGTTTTAATTGTGATTTATGTTTAAATAAAAGAGCATCATGTTTGTCTTTCCATTGCTGTTGTCGGACAAGTGGCGGATGCTCTGCTGATTGAAGAGGGAGCGAGTGGATTGAATTATGCATATTTTCCTTGATTGAGGAGCTTGATGTTGATACGTAGGCTATGCTAGGCGACTTCCTGTGGATTGTCAAAACAGGCAAGCAAGCCTACTTCTTCTTTTTGAACTTTTTGCTTTAATATGATCGGAAATCCCAGCGAAGGAAAGGTAAATTTGTTTTGCTTTCTCCTGTTCTCGCAATGAAGAAGTGAAATATTGTATTTTCTATGAAAAGCATGATGCTGTGACGGAGTGTGACCTCCGCGCCGCCCATGTCGTAATGCAAACAGACGCGCGCCCTGTGACCCGATATATAAGCGCGCGTTATCATCACTCGGGACCTTCGGCCCGAGCGAGCATCCAATAAAGTCGTCAGACTCTTCGCTCTCGGGTATCCAACACACATCAAAGGAAAACCCACCTTAGAGCCACCGGAGGAATCTCTAATTCCTTACTATGCTTTGTTTCAAGAAACAAGAACGCGTAGAAATTGGATTGAAACGCATCAACGAGCCGAGATATGGACGAAGCGGGAAATTGCTAAAAATACACTTACGCTTGATTTATTACACATTCAGTTGAACAATTTTATTACGGATTTTCACTTTTTTTACACTTTATTTCACCATTTCACTTTATTAGTCTTTTGACAAAACTGTACAAAGCTTGCCGATAAGGCTTGACGAGGGTCAATGTAACGAGACCCATGAGTGGATTGTGAAAAACAGTCAGACTAGTGGCACCGTTCAATCGACTCAGATCGTGAAAGATGAGACGATTGGTAAAGATGTTTACAACGGAGGGAAGTGTGATAAACACTACCGGAATGAGAACAAACACAATTAAATAGATTTGCAAGTTCTTGTGGCAGCAATAGTTGTGATCGGTCATTGCGTCTTTGTGCCCACGGAGCTTGAGAATTGTCAAGACAATCACCAACGCAGTGACAAGCAAGATAACACAGGTGAATGCAAAGAAAAAAACAAAAATCACAGAGACGCTGCTGCTAAAGCAGACAACAGTGTTGGCAAAATTAGAAGAAAGCACGCCGAATTGTGTCAAAGTGCCTGGTTGGGCAATGAACGTTAGAAGAGTCGCCGAAGCCTGTACAATTCCATGGCTGAGTAACCAAAAGAGGAATATGCGGAATTTCTTGAGGTATATCGATTTTACCGAGATTTGGAATCCTTGAAGAAGGCAAGACAGACAGAGACCTATAAAAACATGCACATGGCACATTTTGCTGACTACGTGAGCCAGGAAGACAGCTTGAGACGGATAGGTCGACAGTAGTCCGAGCGATTCGATGCACGCGGTCGCTTTCACAAAATTAGGCTGCACAATCACGGTTTGGCAGATGTTTCCAAGTAATCCCCATGTTAAGACGTTGAGGAGAGAGTACGAAAATATGCGCATATGCTGCGGCGTCTTGAATAGCACCACAATAATTACGGTAGCAAAGATGAAGCAGTCGAAAACAGTAATTAGCGAGAGTAGGTCGTAGTAGAACTTCTTCATGTTTGTTAGAAGCAAGGAACTGACCACCCTGGCAATGATCACTGGAAGCTACTCATGCTTAAAGTCGTGTTTTCTATACGCCTATTGTTTGAGCTTTTATCAAAAAATACATCCGTAGCAGGCGGTACTGGTGTCCGGCTTAGTCATGTCAGCAAGGGATTTGGAGGATTATCCCGCGAAATGACTAAGGTAAAGCGAAAGGTAAGGGAGTCTGACAATGGAGTGGTGGGTGTTGTGTTATGAAGACAATCGGAATCATTATGTGAAATTTTAGTGTTTTGGGTGGAGTCTCAAGCAGTTGTCTGAAATTCAAGCAAAATTACCAAAATACAGTCGCTTATTGTAATTGAAACTCAAAAAATGTTTATAGAATCATTCTACATCCTCAAATAGCCTATTATCAACTTATAGTTCAAGTTGTTTATTCTGTTGTTAAAAATAGTCAACAAATTGTTACTAGTAATTGAAAACTTTTAAACGTGGATAACAATCATTGTTTTGAGATTCAGTACTCCATGAACTACCAATAACAAGCTTGTTTGTCTACAGTACTGTTCAGTTTAAAGCAAAGCAAACAGCCGTCAGTAGAGCGGAAAGCTTAGTGCACCATCAGTTGTAATTGTCAATCGGAAAAGTTAGTAAATGGGCTCGTCAGGTCATGTGTATTTGAATGTGTTGTTTTTCGAACCGGTATGCTTGAATTCCTCGAAAACAAACTGATTAAGGCATGAAACTCGAAAACAACTGAAATCTCTCATTATAGGCATGCTTGACTTCTTTCTGTCTTTCAAATTGATCATTTTTCCACCACCGGGGACGTAATTATCATAAAAGCCCTGTAAATAGAAAGTCTTATCCTCAATCGTTCTGCAGTAGCACACGCTCATACGCATTGAGAGTGTTAATGGGAATCCGATAATCTACTGCGGAAAAAGAGGGAATACGAATGCAATTCAATTATCCAACCTAATCGCACCTGGAAAACCTAATTTATTTCGGAATTTATATCCATGGGAACGAATGCATTCTCAGAAACACCCTGAAGCGGACAGTCGTTGTAACTAACTCTTTTTCTACTTGCAACGTACAAATGGAGCGGGATGACCGCGCAAGTGGGAGATCAGCAGCAGGAGAGGGGAACAAATGAAAACAAATGCCGGTGGCAGTCAGGCGTGTGATCGCCGAAACTGCAAAATCGCTCGGCCCTACGCAACGCCGACTTTGGCCTACAGGTTCTCTTCGATCGCCTTGCGTAGCTCATCGACGACGTTTCCCTCGACAACGTGCTGGAAACTAATGTAAAATCAGCGGTCTTGTGACTGAACTTACAATTTGTTTCTTATCTTTCACTAAAACAAATGTCGGCATGACTTTTATGTCGTAACCCTCGCAGATGTCGTCCTAAATGTAAATCCAGTTCGAAACAGCAAAGTGTGAAAAAAACAGCAAACCTGCTCGTCAACGTCAATCATAATGAAGGTCGCATTAGTGAACTCCTCCGACATTTTCTGCAATTGAGAAGGTCATTGCTGACACTACCATATGATAATACGTTAAATTTCGGAGCCATCAACTTGCAGGGACCGCACCAAGTGGCGAAGAAGTCGATTACGACCAAATTGCTGCCCGCACTCTCAAGGAGTTTCTCAAACTCGGTCTACAAGTACTTCTTTAAACGTGAGAACAGAAATAGTCTTGTTTACCTTCGATTCTGGACGCAGGGCAACCATGTTCAACCACCACAATCTGAAATACTAGAAAATATAGTGATATACATTCGCCTCCTGCCGAGCCCCTCCCTCCACGACATGGGAAGGTAACACATATGAAGGCGGGCGAGGATAGGCGTACGGTGGCGTGGAGCCTCCAGAAGCATGTGGACTTCATAATTGCATATGATCCAATGTGAGAGGGGAACTGCAAAGGCAGACCAAAACCGTTGGCTTTATGTTTTCCCGAGAGAAATGACGGAAATGAATTCATTAAAGACACACATGTAAAAGAGCACAATATTTGCGTATGTGGGTTAAATGGTGTACCACGAGGTCGCTTGTTCGCAATCTTATAGTCAGCTATGCGTGCGTTTGACCATGTATCCTATACAGCTTTCGCTTTTGCACTACGACCGCGTAATTGAAATGTAGCACCTGGTGTTGTTTACGCGCGCGATCGAAATTAAATTCCTATACTATTAACCGATGTAATCAAAAATAAAAGATTGCTCTTTGAACACTCGCTCCTAACCAATATTCCAGCACGGACGGCTTATGTGTGGATCATCTCGTATGGTCTTGACACTGAAAAGTCAATTGGAAGGTTCCAAGGTCAAAACTCGCCAAACACTATAGCGAAGCCTATTATCGTATTTTTTTCGCGTGTAAAGGTGCGAAGGTCCGGATAATCACACGCGCATAGGGCTCTAACGCAATTAGCGTTCTAAAAATATGACTTATGAACAGCAAAAGAGAAGCACAAAGAGACAAGCAGCATTCTCAAAACATACAAACCGCTTTCCAGGGAAAACAGTCATGCGCGCCTCGGCTTCCCGTCAAAGAGGAACCCTAAGAGCATTGCTCATCGCGAAGAATATGCAAATTACGCAGTCTGCCAATTTGAGCGTGTGTGGAACAGACGCGAACAGCGTAGCCCCACAAAAGGCAAAAACACTCAGTTTCACGAATTCCGCATTCGAAACGGATGCGGATGCCGTGAAGCGTCATCGCCGTATTCATTTCCGATTTAGTCAGTTCGCTTGTGTGTGAGGCGTGAGCGAGCGTGAAAAGAAAACGATGAGTGGCGATTGTGGATGACGAATCGACAAAAACGATATTAGAAAATGCGATTATGCATCCGCGAACAAGGATTGATCGATTGTGCGCACTCGCTCGTTTGCTGTTCGCTAGGAGCGAGACGGAGAGAGGTCGTTGAAGACCACTTTGGGTAAACATTCACTAACAACAAACAGAGAAGATCAACTGAAAGGACACACTATAGGTGTTTGACTGTTTGGCAACAGTTTCGCACCTTTTTATCATTACATTGTGGTCATAGCAAAGGAACGGATTTTGTTCAACAAAAGTACACGAGAGCAAGAATACACCGTCATATGTACTGATTTTGGTCTGTTGAAATGTAATCTACGCCGGCCTTTTCAAATTTTCAGATCGAAAACAGCCGATAACATCCCGGTGTTAAAAACATTTGTCAAGTTGGGTTGAAAGCCGTAAAGAACTGTTATTGTAAGTTGCAATTCTCTAATTTCAAAGCTCACAAAAATGTGCTCTTCAAAAACGCTTTACACAACGAAACATGATCGAAGCGTGATCGATAACGATAGGTCAGTTTCAGTAGACTATTAGCCGGCGGCCACTGCTTTAAGAACGAACAAAAAAACAAGTCGAAAAAAATGAAAATAAAAACAGTCCACAGTTTCCGTAATCATTGAAAACACTATCAATGAGCTTCTTTTCCACGAAAAACGAGTCAAGTCGAAAAACAGCAATGGAAAACGTCCATAAAGAACGAATGCAGACAATATTTTGAAAAGGTGACAATATTTGCCGTTTGTTTTGCCGTGCAAACGCTTAAATTGACTGTAAACAACAATCTGCAAATACAAGTTCTTAAAATGATGCGTAAAAGTGCACTTTACGCGTATATTGCTGTTTTTTTTACGTTTTCTTGCAGTAAACGACACATTGGAGAGAGTAATAGTGAAGTGATTGTAAAACAGTAACGCAATAACTCCTTTTGATCGTAAAACGCTTATCATAGAGTCGTCAAAGATAAGAATTAAAAGCTAAGAACACAACAATCTTTTTTTTTATGTGCCGCTCACAGAAAGATGAATACGGTAGAACGATCAACTGCCCGATAATGATTCATTTCACTTGCAGCGGAGAGCTCTAATCTCCTTTTTCGTCGCGCATCGCAAATTGCAAGCAGTAGGTACACGTGTAAGTAAAAAAAGAACATGTGCTGACAGTACAAAAACAGCGCAGAAGTAAACAGACAGATACATGGAAACAGGTTGTATCGTCACGTTGTCAGCGGTAGAACGCACCACCACCACGATAACCACCGCCGAAAGAGGCGGAAAGCAGAGCGAAGAAAAGAATTTTTTTTAACAATTGGCGGCACGACAGCCGATTCGTGGTGGGGCGTCGCCGTGCTTTTTTCGTCTTCTAGGCCAACGCACTGACGAAACATGCAAAAGTAAACATCATTGCGCGTCCGCAGCTCACATTGACGCACATTCATAAGTGACGTTTTATCAAGACGGGCCTCCCTCGCGCCGCCGTGTGTTCTGGCCTGAATTATCGAGTTGCCTACGAGGTCAAGACACTCTCTATTCCGGAGGCTCGATCAAATTCGATTAAATCAAATGCTTGCCGTAAAAACTGCCTTCTTCGGCAACCGTTGCAGACGGTAAACAAGGTGCCCGCAATTGCAAGCAAAAAAAGTAGCAGTTTCCTCTTTTCATAGGGCCACCAAAGAAGAGACGAGTTGTCAGGACGCAAAGAACGTGTTCGTTCTCTAGCAGTCGATTAGCGTGAAACAAGCGTCGTATCACAACTGCAAAGAGCTAGAGAGCCACAGATATGCTACAATTTCGGGTTGTCATCACTCCCTGTAACATGGCGTTGTCACGTTCGTCGATAACACCGTCGCGAGATCACTGTGCATGTGAATTGAGGTTGAAGTTCAGTTTCATGTGCAAAGCTGTGCAGAGCGAGCGTGTTTGGCGATCTCGAACATTTCCATCTCCATATGGGACCGACAAACGGATGGACACATAATGGGAGTGAAAAGAGCGCCGCTGCGCTATTCTAATAACATGGCTTGCATGAAGGCTGATTACGAAAGTCCGCAGCAAGAGCAGCTGGTTGGGTTGAGCAAGAGCAGTTGCATTATGTCGTCGTCTAGCGTTCTTCTTGGAAATTACTGTTCCACTGTATGTTGTTATGAACGCCCATACCGCCCATAATCGTGTTGTCCGCTGCTGTTGTGTGTAAACCAACTTTGAATAAAGCAGAAAATATTCGAAATCAATGCGATCGACGACAATCACGAGAAAACAATGCTTTCAGTGACAAAATCATCAAATATGCGAATCGTACACCAAATTTTTTTTATCTTCTTGCCTCGCTCTGATTCTTTCCCATGTTTGATGAGGTGTGATAAGACGAAAAGACAGCCGCGCGTACATCCAAGAAAAACAACCAAACTTCTTGAATCAAAACGTGGATTCTGATAGATTTTTGAATTAGTTGTGAACCCTCTGGACTGCTGCGGGTCTTTTTGGAATCGTTCCTTGCCTCGTGTAAACTTGTCTAGGCCGAGCGTTGGAATTTCGCAGCGTTCGCAGCGGGAGCCCAGAGTTGCCAACTCGAGATGAGATCGACGGACGGACGATGTGTGTGTCTCTCTCTCTCTGTGCTGTCCGCAACAGATGAGTCGGTCGGCGTTCGCTGTGATTTGGAAACGTCACACGTTGTGCGTGGAGGGTTCCAGCAGCTGACATTATCTGTTATGTACTCTTCACCATTTCTGTGCAAATTTTCCTGTTTATTTGATTACTTTGAGTTTGCGAGAATAGTAACGGCGTTTCTATATATTAACTTTTCCTGTGTTCACGCATATTGCGTGTGGCAACAACGAACCTGCAATCATGCAAATTCCAAAGCTCGGAATAATTGTTATTTTGTACCTTTCGTGCTTTGTGACTCTGCCTTCCTTGTAGGCCTATTCTAGCGCGTTGCGATTACTTATTAAATCTTGTGTTGTTCTATATATTTGTTCTATTTCAGTAATGAATGGGCATCCTTCTGAAGAAGCAAATGCGGCTGAGCCATTGTTGGATGATGCTAACGCGGACCTCCGTAAATCGTTAATTGATAAGCAACATGAGTGTAATGTTCTCAATGAGCAGTACCGGATTCTCCATAGCCACTACACGCAACTCCATGAACATATAAAAGCTGTGGAACAAAATCCCCCTATTCCGAAGACGGCTGAAGCGCAAATTGTGAAACTCCAAGCTGCACTGAGCGCCGTTGTCGAAGAGAAAACGTCTCTGCAGAGTGCCTTGCGGATGAAAGACCAGATTGTAGAATCCTTGACTTATGATAATGCTCAACTCAAGAATATTCCCAATGATAGTTCTGCTGTAAGTTCTACGGCTAATATGGCTGACTATTTAATGACGTTGTTTCAGCGTGATGTTGTAGCAGTTCATGATGATAGCATATTAGGCGAAACGAAGCTAGTTCAACTTGAATCCGAAGTAGAGAAGCTTACTGGACACATCGTTCGTTTGCAAGAACAAAACAATCGTTACCAAGCTGATGCGACCACTTTGGAACTCAAGTTACAGCGAATCCAACAAGATCAGAACGACGCTCAAGCTCGTTTACGTACTGCCTACCGAGAAAATGAAGAGAAGAGTGTACTCATCGAGTCACTGAATAAGAAGTCAGAAATGTTAGAGATACATATTGACCAGCTGCAAGAACATGGATTGGGGACACCCCAGGGAACTGATATTGTTGGTGAGTGCAATTATCCTATGACTTTTAACCAATTTTGTAGACGAAAACAATCGTTTGTTGAAAGAAATGGAAGTCATTCAAACAAAGAACGTGGAATTGGAAAGACAGGTCGAGTCACAGCGTGACTTTTATGAATCTTACAAGAAAGATCTGGACGAGCGGGTTTCTGATCTTATGACTGAGCTTGAAATCACACGTAATTCTCTCAATCTGAAATCGCATGAGTTGACATACTGTCAAGACCGCATCACTGAGTTGATGAAAGATGCGAGTGAACAAGATTCAGGTGATAAACAGTCCCCTGATTCTAATGTAAGTTTGGTTTTTTTTTTATTAATTTAGAACTTTTATCTGTTTAGTCCATGATACGCGATCGCGAAAACGAACTGCAGTCGTTGCGTCGCTATGCAGAGGATTTACATGAAAAGTATACCAAAGTCTGTGAAGAGCACCAGTCATTCGTGGCGCAAGCAATGGAACTGAAAGCGGATCATGATTTCCTAGTTGGTTTTTCCTTTATTTACAGTTTGTCTAAAGCACTTTTTTGTAGAAACGCTCTTCCGAAATGTTGGAAGCCCAATTGGATGAAGAAAAGAGTAAGATGCGTAGACTGGTCGACAAGTCTGAAAATAATGAGATCATTCATATTGTAAGTCGGCCCGCTTAATTTCTATTTCTGCAATATCTGACGCGTTCAGGATATCCGCAACATTACTGATCAGTTAGCAAGTGAAAAGGCAACAGTTTCCCGAGCCGTCTCACAAAATAACGAATTGAAGGTCCAGCTTGCTGAAATTACTGACAAACTGATCAAAGTTACTAACGAAAATGCGGAGCGTGAGGAGAAGCTACAATCGTCAAATTTTGAAAAGATCAGGTTGCAAGCAGAGATTGAAGCGCTGCGTTCTGGAGGCTTATCTTCGAAAGCCTTAAATATCAATTCGAGTAGGAACATTTCGCAGATAGAATCGAGCTTATCATCATTGTCCCTGGTAATTTAATTCTTTCGAGGAATCTTTTATTATTCTTTCCTGTTATAGATGGAGTGTTCTGAACATGCTGTGACTAGCGAGGATTATAGCGCTATGTCCATAGAGACGATGACTACTTGCGGACGCGCTGACTTTGTAAGTAAAGTATTACCACAAGCAACGTTGTCAAAACTAATTTTTAGGCAACTTGTCATCCTTCTATTGTTCCATCTTCGCCTCTATCATTCAGCAATTTTACTGGTCCAACTCTGACCGATATGAACTTGTCATCAATGAGCCTGAATCCGATGAGTGGGATTGAATCCGCGGTTTCCGCTATATCGGTCATTTCTACTACTTCCGCAACTTCGGCCATTTCGGCTGCTTCGGCAACTTCAGCCATTTCGGCCAATACGCCTTTAAGCAGAACAACGCTGTCTACCTTCTCTGATGGTTCTAGCATTGAAATACCAAACACAACTGCGAATCGTAGCTGCATCTGTGACGCTGGTGGTGACGTGCTCTCCGGGATCAGTTACGCATCTGGTTCACCTGTTTCAAGTATTGACTGTACCACGGTGACCACGGTGAATCCTATCAATCTTGATAGACGTCTATCATCTGATGCTTTGCATGACTTTAATGCCCAGGTTAGCCAATCAACGTTACACGAGGAAGACATGCAGGTGGGTATTGCGTCTCTCGCGTTCGACGAATCGAGCTCGAATTCTTCCTACTCTTCGTCGTCTGATTCCGAATTGCAAACGTTGCGAGAGAACGTCCGTTCTCAACGTGAACAGATCGACGCCTTGCAGACCGAGCTTCGTCGGATCTCCACCCAAAATATCGCTTTTCATGGTATTATGGAGCAAAATGGAGAAGACGAAAACCAGGTGTGACGAACGCTTCAGTACATCCAGTTGCAATAAGAAGTTTTAGAATTCAATTCGTGTAGAGTTGGGTCATGCAATGCATCAGATTCACGAATTGAATCTACAGAACGAAGAGCTTCGCGCAATGATTGGTGTAAACAATACACAACTTGTCAACGTTAACACCGTAAGTATTGGCCCTCGGTGAATGTCGTGTTCGCGAGACTTTGCCGTGGAAATGGGTTATGGTCAGTAATTTGGAATCAGACAACGAAGACTCGAATTAGAGCTCGACTCCTCGAACGCTATTTACCCTCTCGTGCCCACGTGAATTTTTAATAACCTTAATTGCTTACGTCGTATTGAATACAAGCTTTTAGGATGAAGGCGATTCTGCTCCCCCGGTTGGTAGCGATCAGTGGACCGTCAAACAGTTAGGAGCACGGTTGGACCGTTCTCTTCGTGAGCAGGCCGATCTCTGTGAAAAGAACGAAAAGCTGGAGCATATTTTGGTTGCCCTGGAGACTGAGACTGATTCAATCGGTGATTTCATTACTCTATATCAGCATCAGAGAAATATTATCAATGAACGGTTGACTGAACGAGATACCAAGATTAGTCAACTTGTTGCTGAGAAGGTAGAGATGCAGGTGAGTGCGTTGATGAAAATTCTTTTCGAACTTATCAATTTCTTATAGGATAAGGTGATTCGCTTACAAGAGGCTGTTGAGACGCTCCTTAAGAAGTACGGTCATTCGAGTAAACCCAATGGAGACGTCCCCATGAAGAAGAAAGCGAGAACTTACAGTCAGTCGATTGCAGATGAGGTAACGGGAACAGAAGAAGTAATCGTGGATATGGAACATGATCTCTCGAATCGGACAGACTACGAAGATGTAAACATTAGGACCGTTGTTAGCCTGCTACAAGACTTACAAGTAATTTTTTTCTCTAATAACCCAGTGAATGTAATACATGCTTTCTAGAGTTGTGATGATTCAACGTCCTCCTTGGATATGAAAATGCAATGCAAAGATTGCCGGGGCCAGCTTCAAATTTTATAGTTTTTTTCTGCTCACGCTGTTGGGTTAAAATGTGATATAAAGTTGGTGAAAGCGCGTATAAGCTGTGTGATCGAAATTTAAATTAGATCCATTCCGGTGAATGCATAAACAAGTCTACACATTCCTGGTTGTTTGAGCAAACGGACAGTTGGAACATTTTAGCTACTCGTTTTGCTCTATGGTCAATTATGATGGATTTTCTTTGTTTTTCACGCGTTTACAGTCAAGGTCGCTTGGTATAATCAGCTCTCTTCGGCACTTTGGCGAGTGCAATTAGATCCGCTGTGACGACTTTCACTCGTTTGCCGACAAGTCAGGAGGTGGTCTCGTCGCACCTTTTGTCTAAATAAAGAAACTCTAATTGCTCAATTACCACAGGTCGCTGCCGACGGTGACATATTGCAACTTGACCAGCTTTTGAAAAAGAATACGGTTCGCTATCTCAAAGCCTGAGCTCAGAATCCTCATTTGTTTTTGTTTTAGTGAGTTCGCGCGACAACAGCGAGCTAATTATTGCCATAGATTGCGCTCACGGCAGCTGCTGATGGTCGCTTACGCAATACATAAAACAGATCACAACTGCACGACGATTTGTCGCTTTATTCTAATTGGGACAGAAACTGTATTCTCGTGTTTCTACACCACCGTTGACAGTAACACATTGCACGCATGTGTTACTACTACCGTAAGCTAAAGTGTTATTATTGAATGGGAAGTTGCACACCGGGAGCGTGTACTACCCGTCTGTGCCCAACGGTATGGTAATTTCGCTGACCTTCTACCGCCAATTGGATACCGCGGCAGAAAAACGTCCTACAAAGGTGTGAAGAGCGCGGATTAGTTAAAAGTGCAGCTCAAAGATGATCGCCGCCTGTCTATCCGTGTCCATTTATTGTCGATATAAACATAGGACAGCGCTAATTGGAAGTGACAACGGATTATCCGCAACCGTGCGCGCACGCGCATGGTGGCCCCACTTACACTCCTTGGAATGTTGCCGCTGCACTTAATTAGATTCAAACGTTTTAAGCTCACATCGTCGTGTCCGGATCGATCAGTTCGCCGGCAAAGAGAGGTTAATCCGATCATCGTTTTTGTTGGTGCGGCTAAAAGGGAGAACAGAACACCAGGCACTGATCAGACATGGATACGGTAGCTATCCGCGCTTTGTCAGGCTGTGTAGCTGAGACGACTATACGTTTTTATACACAAATAAAATAATCTCATTACGGATTAGAGGTCAACAAAGCCCACGGTCGTCATCATGTAGTCTAAAACGTCGTGTACTTCCGCATACCAATGCTCCTGTTACCGTAATCTTCATTATTTGCTTAAGTTCTTACCACACAAAGCCCTTCCTTTGTTCCTAATTAAGTGCGAGGTTAATCTACCGCCGAGGTAAAAGCAAAAAAAACGCGCAAAAGAGCGGTAGATCGTTCGGCTAATTATGGCTTGTCGGTCGGTGTCGAGAGCGAGAGCGAGAGCTTACTAATTGCGCGTTTACCAACTACAGTAACGTTTAATTGCTCGCAAACAAATGTGTCCAATTATTCACCTTATTATTCTTATTATGCGGGTAATTTGAGACAATTTGTGCGAACAAGCAGAAGCTCCTCAGAACGAGCTCGTCTCGTCGTTTTTAATTGTCCAATTGCGACAGCTTCGAATTGACAACACTAACTAATTAGCCCTGAAAGTTCTTAGAAATCGTTCTTACCGTATATCTCCTTGATTTGCCAGTCTCCGCTCGTTCAAGCCATTAGTCAAACTCCTCTAATGGCACGGCAAAGAGCGTTGCCGGCCGTGAAAAGCAAGGAGGCAAGCAATAGGCACATCAGAGTCAGTTAGCATCTAATTCAATCAGCTCAAAGAAACCATTACGCGCGCGTTTTGATGTTTATTAGGTCCTGTCAACTCTGTCTTCGTGACCAAGTCTTCAGAGCTCATTTCACTCAAGACATTATTGCATTATGGTGGCGTTTTTACCCCGTTGAAGTTGTCGCGCGGCTAAGGGTAGGCGCGCGGCGCGCGTAGAGCCAATTAGAATCTATCCCCCAACGAGGAGTGTGCCCGCCCATCGCGACCATCAGTCGCCATCATTACCGTAGCTGCATTTCTCTTGAGAGCGTCGTTTAGTGACCGTTTTGTCAGCCGCGTTGAGATTGGACGCCGCCGCCGCAGCTATGCAGAGTGGTGTCAGCATGGAGCAGCGATTCTCGATCCAGAATCTTCTATCATCTGACGCGCGACCTGCGATTAGCCCAGCTATTGTACCGCAACCGCTGATGCCAGTCACCACAATGAGCATCACATCCGCTTGTTCTGTTTCCGACGATTCAGCCTCTTCTCCTCATTCTGACGATCCCTATGATAAACGCCTTTCTCAATTGGTAGAGAAGTGCTCCCCACAACCGATGACCGGAGGCGCCATCATCACAAGCGTTGACCGAGGAACGGCTCTTCCGTTCTGGCTCAGTTGTGCCGCAGCCGCTGGTTTCCCGTTCGACAATTCTATGCCACTGAACGCGGTTCAACAACGTTAGTTGATTATTGTACCTCATTGCATAAGCAAAATTAATCTATTTTCAGTAGTCCCGTCACATCTTTGGAATTCTGGCGTCATTCCTGATGCGCTGCGATTCATGTCCTCCAGTAAGTCGTATCGTCGCCGGAAAGCGCGTACCGTCTTCTCCGATCAGCAGCTCCAGGGTTTGGAGAAGCGATTTGAGACGCAGCGATATCTCTCTACGCCGGAGCGAATTGAACTGGCTACTTCGTTGAATCTCAGTGAGACACAGGTGCGTTTTTTGTGTTGTTGCAGAAACATGTTCAATTTGTTCGTCTATGAATCGTTTTAACAAGTGACTACCAGCCAATTATTTTCGTAGCTATCACAAAAAAACAAATTTATATTCTCAGTCCAATTAGTGTAATAGGCGCTCTTTTGAATTCATGTGCTGACAGATCGCTGATTTAGGTGAAGACATGGTTCCAAAATCGTCGCATGAAGCACAAGAAAGTCGGGCGGAAAGAGGATGGCGAGCAATACGATATCGAAGAAGAGGAATAGAACATTCTTCCGACCTCGTTCGATAACAAATATACTTATTTTTACGTCGCAATAGTTCTCGTTCTCATTTTTGTACATAAAGCATTTACCGCGAGTAATTGAAGGCTGTCGACTGTAAACTACAATAGAGGGTTGCGCACAGGACATTTTTTTACAGTTTTCAGAGTCTGATTTATGAACTTTGAAGATAGGCTGATTCCTCTGTGTTCACCACGGTTCTCCTTGAGAAACTTGTCTAGACTTCAGCGGAACCCGCTCACAACTTTACTAACGCGCGCCACACTTTTCTTCTCTTATCTCAAAAACGGATCACTTCACACATCTTCTCATTCCGCTTGCTCTTTCGTCATTTGGTTTGCGCAATCTTTGAACCAACCGAAACTGTGAAATGTATAAAAGAGAAGCAAATTTATCATACCGTCGCGAGCTATGCGTATGGTAAGTGGACAGTGGCCGCGGTATTTTGCATTTCGTCGTCTTCTATGATTGCTGAACACGATAAAATACGAGTATGTTAGTGTTTGGTACAGTAGACGTGTATTTGTTGTTTATTATTTCCTTTACAAGTCTTTCGCAACTTCCAACTCTACCTGACGCCACAAACAAGTTAGGAGTGATGATGAATCCAAATAAAAGAGCATCGCGTCAACCGGGTAGCGCGCAGTGGGCAACCTCGTCATCAACGGAGATCTTATCTCTTCCTTGTTTCCGAACCCACCCATCAACTCTATAAGCACTTGAATCTGTTTCCTCTTGCTCTTTGCACACGCCAGTGAGTTACTTCCCATCACGCTAAAATTGCGCGAAACGACGATGAAGAATTCACTGCGTAAATCCTCTTACAAGATCATCGTGTGCCGTTTTGGTACGCGATGCCGTCGGCGTTATGGAGCGTGACTGGTAAAGCTGCCGCCCTCTGTCCGATAATACATCTCTTTTGCAATCAAGAAGCGCCACTTTCGCCTCTTTTTATTCACTGTTGCGTTGATCATTGCGAAAGAATTGTGCAACCCCACTTCCGCTTCATCAGATCCGATAGCGTATGATCGCGCACATTTGATCTCAATGGAAACGAAAACAATACTGAAATGCTTTGGCTATCGAGTCGGAAGAGAAAGCAAAACTGACCGAGTTCGCCGCCCACAGACCGCGCGCCGCCTTTTGTCTCAATGAATATAAGCTGCTTTGCAATCTGCCTCGGGCGTTTTAGGTGGTTATGGGGTTATTCCCACTTACAAACGATTGATATTTATGTTCATGATCTTATGCTGCGGTCGGCATTTGATGACGCAGTGCGCGAACGATTATGTATGTAGCAACTCAACCTTGTTCTTACAACCGCATTTCACGCTCAGCTCTCGCTCGTTTCAATTTTTATTTTCGATTTATATAAATCACACGGTGCAGCTGGCGCGAGCTCCCCAATGCGCTTTTGTGTGCAATGCAACCACTCGCTCGCCATCTCTAGCGACCATCGTCCACAGACGACCGCTGCGCTTTCGTTTATGTATTGTGTTCGCTTTTCCACACTCCTACGCTTTTGTTTTGCACTTTTGCACAACTGGTGGCGACGAGTATCTTGCGCATATAAATTCAGGTTATTGCACCCGCAATCCTGTTTACCGTTCACGCGTTCTTGTTCTTGAACTTGTTTAGTCAACTACGCCGTTATTTGTTTCAATTTTATTATGGATTTCATTATATTTACAAGTGTCAATGCCGTCAGAATTTGTACCGTTAAATGACAAAATTACTCGCGAAATGTCCTTCGTAATACGCTGTGTTATTTTATTTCCAGTTGAAGAAATGTCGTGCATTCTGCCTACCAACGAGGAGTACATGAAAGTTGCGGAGGGGTCCATCGACCGTCTGAAGGAGCTTTGCTCTAATATCGACCAGTGGAAGTTGAACAAGTCCAGTGGAAGTGGCGACGAACTGGTCGAGGTGCAAATGATTACGAATTGCATAAAGTAATTTTTATTTGTTTAGGTTTTTATCAAGGACAGTGATATCAAGGGCGCCGAAGAAATGTATCTCCTACGCACAACTTATCGAACAAGCGTTGCCAATCTGGCTGCTCTCCTTTATCCGTGGTACCCCTATCGCCTGAAGTGGGATACTCTTCTGGAATCCGGTGAAATCATCAAGAAATTTGCAGAGAACAACTTTATTATCAGTCACCGTACTCGTGGAAAGTACACGCTCAGTGCTCGTGAATCGGTTGACGCCGTGAAGGTGAGTGCTTCGTGTAAATGAAGTTTGTTTATTGAATGCGGTAATTTTTAGATCGTTAAAGAAGGCATCAATATGTACTTTGCATCCACCTGCGCTCCTTGTGGTGATGTCTTGGTGCCCATTCACGACAAATACGTTCGGACAACGCAGTATCTTGGTGGATATAGGTTGATCCAAATCGATGAAAACCGGGTCGAGTTTTGTATGCTCTTCCACGCCGACTTGAAGCTGCCGATCCCAAAGTTTTTAAGTTCTATTGTCAGTTCTCTGAAGCCAAAGTTGATGATTGAGAAAGTGGACAATCTTCGCAAAGCCGTGAAGGCCATGCCAGTCCAGGCTGAGCATTTGGATCATCAATAATTTTCTTATGTAGTGAATCAAGTGAAGCTTTACTGTTCCTATCTCCTGTGTTGTATTATTTCGGATTCTGATTAATGTTTTATTAAACGTTTTACATGCTTGTGACGATCAAATTGACATGAGCTTCGCGAGAATGCGGACATGTCCCGATGTGTCATCCTCATAGTGATAGAAAAACGAATGTGCAATTACTAGATGTAGAAAGCTTGGCGCTGGCGTGGCATGTTCAACTGCAGAATTCATTTGATTTGCAAAGGCGGTGAATAGCGAAAATTAGGAGATTTAGCTTTAAATTTGGTTTCTTGGTGTCTGAGCGAATATTCATGTACGTATAAACGGATTCACTTCACGGTATGGATTTTACTACGAAATTTGACTTTAGCTGGCTGTTGCCACATAAGCGCTTTTTGGTGGTGAATTTCGCAAAATCTAGTAATCATAGAACTAACCGCTCATAATTCTAACAGCGTGCGCTACTGCCGCTCAAGTTGCAAACATCTGCGAGCTGCGACCTCGGATATTGTGTTTGGGAATCACAATTTCACGTGCACATACGTTAACCCACTTGCGCGTTAACCTCCAACGTTTACTCTTTCTTAATTTAACGGGGGTTTTCTAGCCGTAGTTCTTGAACTAAATCAAACAATTATGCCTTATTTTGTAGAATTCATAAAACATAAAAACCCAATCATCACTAACATCACTAACACTAACAAAAGACATTGGGAATCAATAATTTACATCTACAACACGAAGTGAATAATATTGTGAAGCAAAATAACAAAATAGATACACACGACAATATCACAGTTTTAGTGTTTGCTCTTCCTTGCGAGGGTACAAGTGATTTAACAGAAACATGACTAGATCTGGATTCGCCCAATAAGCAAAGTGGCTCTTCAGCACAGACCAGTAGGACTTGTCAGTCAGTGCAGGTTGAAGCTGGAAGTCTATTCGTCCTTTGCACCGCTTGTGTGGAGGGATTGTTTCTATTAATTGTTCTGCTTGTGAGAGTACCCGTTCCTCAATTTCAGCCTCTTTCGCGACCTCAATCGCCGGAGAACGGGTGGATTTCTGTGACGAGCTGCCTCCAAACATCCACCAACCCTTCTTAGCGGCAGCTGTCGACGGCGTAGCTTCATCAGATGGGGGAGGTGTGATGCTTCTGGGAGACGAGCCTACATAACAGGACGAAGGTACAATTAAACAGCAAGAAGGAGATTAACTTACAAGCACTGCGAGCTGCCATGGTGTTTGACGAGTCGTCTGAATCGCATTCGTCTTCCTCGTCGTCCAGTTCCTCGTCATTTCGTTTCGACGTGAGATCGTCTTTGGACTTCTGAAAGAGAACTACCGTAGGAGAATAGGCATAACCGAGCACATACGATTAAATTCTTTCGCGCTTTCTCTAGTGTCTTCAACTCGTGCTTCTTCTTCTTCATGTAGCTTTTGTGACATTCAGGGGGCATCAAACAGTAGTCACGACGAGCACGGTCATCGGCCGATAATTGCAGCTTGATGGGTCTAATGTTACGGTACGCATCGTGGAAGAGCGGCTCTATGCGGTAAGCGACAGGATCGTAGGGATGGAAGATATTGACTACTCTTTCGAGCGAACAGCCCTTCGGAATAAGGTCCTCGGTATCAGCACCGCGCATGACCAAGAAAACCGCTAGAGGCGAGCCAACACAGAACAGCGTTTCAACCTTAACGATCACTTCGTTATATTCCACAATATTTAAGAGTAATAATTACCTTGAAATCGAGTCGCTCGTCCTCAGAAAGGAGCACATTCTGAATACCACCCTTCACATCAAGTAATTTTTGTCGCGACTCCTGGAATTGAGCAAAAACCTCCGCTTCTTCTGAGTTGGTCACCTCCTTCTTATGATTTTCCTAAAACAAACCACATACGAACAGGTTTCAATGCAAAGTATCATACTATAGTGTTGAATACATATTCGTCGTAAAGAATTAGCGGTGACCAGCTGGTGAGAATATCGTAACAAATAACGGATCCCAGAGAGTGAGCGTAGACAGAAATAGGGCCTTTAAAGCCTGGATTGTTTTCAATGAAGAGACCGTATGCTGTGTTCAGAGCTCGAACTACACCCGTAACGATTTCCTTTCGATAAAGCGGAGATAAGTAGTACATAATGTCCATCGTTGTGCTGTTCAGCGTTGTGCGCATCTTCGCCATTCGGCTCAAAGTGATCGTGTCCGTTTGGCCCTTGTCAAGAAGAAGTGAAGACCGCCATTCGATCGGAAGTACCATAGGTCGTAGTTTTTCGTGTGGATAGTACTTGTCCATCATTATATTTATGACGTCACGCATTCTGAAAATTGAGATGAAACCAACTGCCTTCCTTAGTAGTGCAAGCTTACTGTTCTGTGTTCTTTGCAATGAGATTTTCATATCCCTTCTGTCCAATACCGTGGACGACCAGAATCAAATGAGAGAAGTTCGGCTTCGCATCATCAAGCGAGCAAATGTCGGCATATCCACGGCGAAGTGCAGTTCCTTTTCCCCAAGTGATGTAGCGCAGTAAACGACTAGTCTTGGTATTACTGTACAGATATGTGTCAATGACAGAATTCCAGCGGACTTCCTCGTTCTCCTCAAGCTTAAGTTCGGTCAATACTAAACAGTCGCTCAGTTAGATAAATTCCAATGTTTTCTTTTCTTACAGGGCTTTTTGCTGGCTTCCTTTTCACTAAAAACTGGACCGTCTGGAATCAACTGATCGCGAAACTGTTTCAGATGATGTGCTTCTATAGCGTCAGCGAGTTCTGGGAAGATAGGCTGTAAACTGTCCGAAACGAACCATGTGCCTCGTCGAATTTCTAGAGAGTCCTCTTTCCAGTACACTGCGCTGATCTGTAAACGAGTTACATGATGATGAGAAACGCGACCATAAACGTACGGTCGAAAAATCGTCTTCGAGCTTGTACAAACCATCTAGCACTACAACACAGTTGGTTTTCGGCAAATCCACAATAGCCTCCACTGTTTTCGAATCGATCTCTACATCGTTCTTCCTACGCCAGTGAATTTCCAAGATCATCGAGTCATAGCCTAAAATAGTAAACTCATATTAGACGGATAATTTATGTTTTCTTTATGCATTCTTTAACTGATCAATAACAGTAATAAACGTACCTTTGAAGAAAGTCCACTTCGGTTCAGTGCTATTCTTCCTATAGAACCATCTGACTTCGTCGCAGGTCAATTCCGTTACTCGTCGTTTCTTCTTTCTCTGACGCGGAGGCACGACAGGCGCGGATGCTGGCGGCGGCGTTTCAGCAGATACAACTGGTATAGGATCCGAAGATGGAGCGGCTTCAGACGACACGGGTCCGTCGCTATCGCCAGAATACTGCTCATTGTTGCACACATCGTGGGATGATGTAGCCTTGACGTCGCCATTCAGCCGAAGAGTCGGACCTGCGGTAAGATCATCTGCGGTTGTATTCAACGAGTTATCCAGAGAGACGGTAGACGCCGATGAGGTTTGCTCATCCTCGAGCAAAGCGTCAGACGCACTAACAGCGTCCATTGTCCATAAGAAACGACTGAAAATAGGTACAAACTGTTACTTCAATCGTGCAAAAACAGGTTGCTACAATATAGTTCACAGCACAAACAGAGAAGAGCAGATTTAAACAGCGACGAAGTGCGAAACGGACGAAAACGAGAGAAAGGAGAAAAGAAAATTGAGCGAGCTGAGACGGAGACGAGAATGGAGACAAGCCAAGTGCACACGCGCTTATCAGTGTATTAAACGGCAAACGAACGGAGAGCAACATCAGCAGCAGTGCTGCTGCTAAAGCGAACTGCTCTATGCACGGTGGCTGACATTGACCAGCAAATGACCAACACTGACCAACCGCATCGAGGCAAGACGCGGTTGTCAGCGACAAAAGCGAATAGAACAGAAATAGTAACCTATTCCGCGCATGGAATTTCCAGTTCAAAAAACGAATGCGATTGAATCGAGGCTCAAAACGAACTAAAAATCGTTGCGCGTTGCGCTAGACGGGAATGCTTTGTTGTCTGGTGGGCCGCATATAAAAAGAATCGGTGAATAGAATACGCTGAGGCATGTCGCACGCCTCGTCGCCGCACCATCGAGGCAAATAAAATTGCCGCCGCAAAGCTGAATTGCGAGTTTCTGCGAACAGAGCAAAACAAATCCACATGCCAGCAGTGAAGCAGTAGTAGACGCGCATTCTCCATCCCTATGAATATGTACAGCTGTTTTTGTCCCGCCATCCGAGACGTCTTCCCCCGAGATATGTGGATAAATAGCGAGAACGCGAAACATAATCAATTTGCAAGCATGCAATTCAAAATGTCAGCTCATTAGGACCACGCTGACATGGAACTGAACAGACCGACGGACTAACAAGCGTTGCGATTTTCTTCGCGAGATTTCGATCTATAAAGCGCAAAAACGATTATTTAGAAAGGAATACGCAGCAGTACATATTTAGTTATGAAAGAAGCGATGCGTCGAAAGTGAAGCGAATAGAGATCGAGAAGTGCGTCTGCGCCAGGAATTAGAATTTTAAATCTACCGTCTTGTGCAAGCAGCTTTTAATTAAAATTCAATTAGAAAACGCCCAGTTCGCATGAATAATGAAAAGAAGAAACTCTTTCGCGCGGACTTCCTTATCGAACATGAAAAAGCCACGAAGAAAGCAGCCTTGGTATAGGGGAAACTTCAGGAAACACTTCTGCCTGCGGCCCGCACCTGTTTACAGCCAGCGTTCTCACGGCAGATCGACCGTTGCCACTCTTGCCATCAGCGAAACGTCGCTGACGACCATACTTCTTTCCTCGCCGTTGCTCTCGCCGTTGGTGTCGCATGGCCGGTTTCGATCCTCGTTGCCGACAACGTCAATCCAAAAACAACCACCCACAAAGTACAGCCGGAACGCGACGTCTCCGCTCGAAGATTTGCCAAACGAAGGCGTCCGTTTGGTCTTTGAGGACAAATCGGAGAGGACAACAGCCGAAAAAGAAGGAAGAGGAACGGGAGAGACGAAGGAAGGGTAGCCTGAGTAAACAGAAGACAGACGATCGAATAGTGGAACACACAAAGAGTGGTGTGGGGAACGGGAATTTCGAAGCTAACCAGCTGGTGGAGGTGACTGTAGACAGAATGATTCAAAGCGCAGGAGCAATGAGGCAAACGATATTGCGCACATTGACTCATTCCAGAGACGAAGAAGAAGACGATGATGGGAGATTGCGCGGGAAACACTGCGTTGATGCCCTGAGGGATGCCCGCGGGTGGTGTGAGTCAGATTATAGACTGTGAGTGGAGGCAATTATTGGGATTCAGGAACGAAAGGCATCATAACCTATAGCCACTTTAACGTTGCGTGGGAGGTGAGGTTAGTCCGATTCGATAGAGAAAAGGTCGCCAATGTTTATTCTCGGCTTGCTTAGTCAGGAAATCTAAAACAAGCACAGAAATGAAGACAAAAAGGGGCATCGATGCTTCCACGCGTCACAATCGCCATTTCTCTTTTCTTCAATTATTTGTGCCTGCTCTTATATTCGCGTTAGAACGTGGGAATTGCTTCTTTTATTGTTAGTGAATTAGCAAAGTCCGGCTATATTGGTTTTTTGTGGATGCCACAAAAAACTGGCATTTGGATAAGCCCGGTTTAAATCAGCATGCCGTTTTGGTTGATTCGATTGGCAAGCGACAAGAGAGGTTAAAAAATGCGCACTGATTGGCGCATAGCTCGAATTTGAATGTTTTTTTAGGCTGCCATGCGCGCTCATGACTCACAGCCAACGCAAACACTCAAGAAGAAGTGTAGTTTGAAAGTGAGGAGGGCACTGAGAATCAGGAAAGCGGAAACGTCGCGCGCAGACGAAAATCATGTGTGTGTAAACAGCATATACTCGTGGCGAGCCCTCCAGAGAGTCCCTTTTGAGATTAGTTGCCTCAATAAATGAGGATTCGGGAGTTTTTGTACTCAAAATAGTAGCCAAGAAGCATCATATTTAGTGACCAAAGAACTATCATTTGAAACGAACGATTTGTAAACAGCGCTGACGCTTCATCTATCAAAACCTTCCTCTCCATCAGTCAGAGCTTACAGAAGTGACGCTTTCGTCACAAAACAACACAGAAAGCGTTTGTTTTAAACAAAAAGCATCGCAAAATTGTAGCCAAAATGTTGGGAAATCATGTTCAACCAAAAGGCAAGCACACTCCAGTTTTAAAACGAAGATAACAGATCAGCGATGATATCATCACGTTGAAAAATGTACTTTGTACCTTTTCACGTATTTCAAAAGCGACTATTTTCAATGCGATGTTAATTTTAGCGAAACAGGAGACCAGTTTTGAATAGACAATACACCCGGCTACTGACGTCAGATGAGTTTGAGTATTGTGCGTAAATTGAGCTGTTTTTGAATGGTCATAATTGCGAAAGAATCTGAAACAGGATGGAATGGTTATATTCGATAGTGAACTTGTGACGCTGTGAAAGACGATTTACCGTACTCTACATAGTGAATTGCACAGAGATGCGCTAATGGAGCACTTCAGAATGTGTGAGAAAACGAAGGACATTCGAGAGTGAACGACAACAGAGTAGTCAAAGGGAATGAAACTCTCGCGCGATTTAAATGCAAACAGAGCCTCGTTCATTCCACCAGCGAGCGAGTGAGTATCGAGACTGATCAGCTGGCTTCGCACGAGCCACGTCAATGACGCCAGCCGCTGTTTGTTCCTCTCTTCCCCTCCCTCCACCCTCGCTCATTCTCCGAACTTTCACGGCAAAAAGCAGTTGACAACCACAACTCAAAAAGCACAACAGCAGCACGCATAGTGAGAACGAACCCTGTGTGTCGGAGACAGAAGGTGAACCCGAGGCCTCCATAGCCAAATGCACCTCCGTCGTCTTCGCCGCTGTCGCCCTTCATCATGGCCGCGGGCGCTAAATGCACTTTTCCTTCGCTTTCTTCTCCCTCTCCGTTCGCGGCGGGAGCCTATTGGAGAAGCCAGCCGTCGCTTGTCTGCCCGGCAGTGTACTCGCGCTCCTATGGTGAACACGAGTTGTTTCAACGGTCGTCATAGCAATCCGTCGGCTGTACAAGCGCGCCACGCACGATCGAAATCGACATATCAACCCACGATTGTGACATTTGCCGAGACCACACACATGCACGTACAGGAAAGAACACGCACACGCAAGAACATACAACTGTTTGCTAGCAAAAGCGCATCGCATCGCTAATCGTTCACGACCATTTAGTGGATGTACTTCTCCACGGCGTGACCACCGTGATCGAGATGTAGTCAACAGAAGATAGCGGCGGCGAGATAAGGACATTTAGATGCGAAAGGACCTGTCTGTGATCGACACTCCATCGTCTCGCCTTGCGCTTGTCGTTCGCGCCCACCATTCTATATTGCATAATCGAGTTATCATTCACATTGTTTCAGGGTTTAATCGAATATTGTTCGTACGGAACTTCACTTCGCAGCGACTCATCACGGCAATAATGACCACTCTCAAGGTAACTCAGAAATTAAGCTGAAATTTGTAGTTAAAACTCGAGTAAACAACTTTTGCTAATCAGTGGAACAAAAGAGGAAGCGCATGTGTACGTTTTGCAAGCGAAGTGACATTGTATTTAGGGCCACTAATAATACGAGGGGAGTTTTGATTGAAAAATGCACATGCAAACAGATAGCAATTCAAAAGTTAAGAACGTTTCCGGATTGTCTCGCAACCGTTCTCTAATCGGCGGATTGCTGACAATCAACTTTTTCTACCTCAGAAACGAGTATTTGTGTGACAAGCACGCGGCGCAAATGGGAGGAGAAGGTGTACATGGACGCTTCTGTTCACACAACAACCAGTTGATGGTTCCATTGATAAACGAATTAACAGTTGTGTCAATAGGTAATCGAATGTTTCAACAACTGCCGCGCGAGAGCAACAGCCGCGCGTGTACAGATTCGATTACACGCGTGCGAAGAGTGCTTGAGGTCATTAAGGCGGTTTTGCGCGCGCTTCAATCATGTAAAAATGCGCAATTAGGTTCATTTAAGAAGAAGCCTCACACCGATTCAGGTATTTTTAGACCCAATCACTGGTGTTATAGTGCCAAGATCAGCAAGAATACGACCATTTGTAGCGGCATTCGGCGCAACCCAGCACGGGTAGCCCAACATCGGTCCCTTAATTCGATTCCTTTTAACGAAAATAGCTTTAGCGCACTAAGACCCTTCTTATCTCAGCCGAAAAATGAGGCGAATGAGTTCTCACAAACAACAACATTAGCGCTGTTTCAAAACGACCCATCCGACGACGCGGATATTGGCTTGGGAGGGGCGACCAAAACAGAATTATTAAAGCCCTAGGCAGTTCCATTTTTTGAGCACAATAACAGACCAGAAAACGCCTCTGTAGAGCTTAGTCCACAGAGGGCAATAACGCTATATGCGCTTCTTGAAAATGCCTTTTCGTCGCATGAATTGAACAGACTAGAAAGACGTGCTCCGCCGTTTAGTTTAAACAATAGCCGATGAGAGGAATTCGGACAAACATTGAAATCTAATGAAACATCGCGAGTGTTCCGGGTAAATTTTTTAGTCAACAATCGCGGATTAAACGTGCAAATGAGCATTCGAAGATGCGTATGCGTCAGTCTTAATCTAATAAGCTCATAAAACTGCTCGGCTTGCTCCCTGGAGGGCAATGAAAACGGCTCATCCCTAGTTCTTTCACAATAAACTACTTTTAGTGGACTCAGACAAAGCTTTAAACGAGCTGCAGACAGAAATAGAGAAAATGACGCATTAAGCGGCTAGATTTATAGCAGTTCTTACAATTCTGTTTCAAAGGACAAATCAATCCGATTCGGACTGGCAGAATAAGCTATTGTTGGCAGGATCTCACTTTTTGGGCCACGTATTCTGCTTTTCTCTTACTATGCGCTTCGGTTTGTTGTTGTTGTGGACATCCGTCAAAAGATAACAGCTTTTTGCATTTCAAATGACTGTTGTCAATCAGGGAGCATAAGATGAGATATGGTTCTGCAGAATTGGTCCCTTAGCCCCTCACACTCAACACTAATCATTGCCTTTTGCAGATCGGAATTATTGGAGGAACCGGCTTGGAGAAGACCAACTTTCTGGAGAATGTCCGTGAGATCACCATGGAAACACCTTACGGAGCGCCGTCTGATGTCCTCATCGAAGGCACAATTGGCTCGGTAAGCTGTGTGATCCTACCCCGTCACGGGCGGAAGCATCAATTCTCGCCGACCAACGTCAATTACCGAGCTAATATGTGGGCTCTGATGAAGACCGGAGTGAATGTCATTATCGCCTGCACGGCCTCCGGCTCTCTGCGTGAGGAAATTGCACCAGGACACTTTGTTGTTCTTGACTCATTCATCGACCGAACCACGAAACGCGAACAAACCTTCTTCGACGGGCAACCAGGACATCTGTCGGGAGTGGCGCATGTGCCAATGCATCCCGTTTTCAATCAAAAGCTCCGCGAAGTAAGTGTGACTCAACGTTTTCCTTCCACAAATTGCTCTATGTTTTAGGTAATTATGGAGACGTGCGAACAGCTGGACATCACTTATCACAAAACGGGAACCGCCGTATGCATTGAAGGCCCGCGATTCTCCTCTCGCGCGGAAAGTGAAATGTTCCGTGTATGGGGAGGTGACATTGTTAATATGACTATCTGCCCGGAAGCAGTGCTCGCCAAGGAGTTGGGAATTCCATATGTTTCGACTGCGTTGGCCACGGATTACGATTGCTGGAGAGAGGGAGAGCACGTATGTACTTCATTTGAACTTTACAAATCGAGGCGCAGACCCAGTAAAAAAAACTCATAGGAAGGATTGGATAAACAAAAGCGAAGCGCAAACAAAACGTCTTTTGAACATCATGAAACGTTCTTTAAACGCAAGCCGATTACAACTTTCTTCACACTGCTGCCATTTTGATTATTTACATTGCTTCAAATCGTTGTGACTGAAGGAGTTGTGTTTTCAGGTCAGTGTAGAGTTGGTGATGAAGACTTTAGCCGAAAACGCATCTTGTGCAACAGAACTCTTCAAGACCGCGATTGAGAAAGTCTCAAAGATGGATTGGAGTGAGGAGATCAAGCATGCCAAGGTATTAATTCACTTTATGATAACTAGAACTAATGCGACAAATTTAGACACTTGCACGCTGTTCGATTATGGGAATCGTGGAAACAGAAGTGCCATTTTTGCTGTAAACTTGTGTGATCTACGTGTTTCGTAGGAGTTGATGGTGTTTACGATTGTTCTTGGTTAAAGATAGTTAGGAGTTATATCTTCATTTTGCGAATCGCTGTGGTGGGGAGGTGGATCTGACAGCCATTTGACCATTTCACAATGCAGCATGTAGCTCCGACTTTCTGAAATTAGAAGACAATACTTGCGATTACGGTCATTCTACTTTAATATAATAAATCCACCGTAATCTTGAAACGCGTTTTAACCATATATATGAAGAGATTAAACGTGCGGATTGCAGCATTTTCGACTTCAAATGTCACTATTTGTTTGTGACAGTGGAACGATCCACACATTGAAGTGCTATTAGCCTTTGCTCCACAGTTTTGCATGCGACTGCCATACCTGAGACACCTGACCGGTGATGTACTGCATATGATGACGTGCTGCGCCCCACTCATCCATGTTGATATCGTACGCGTAGGAGCACTTTGGATCGAACGTTTCGTCGCATGCGATGCACTTGGCCAACGCGTGGCTATTTCGTTCGTAGTGAAACGGCAACCGGAGCGAGTCGTCGACAATATGACGGACGAACAACTGCCAGTAGGCGTCAATCGAGTCGGTTCGCCACTTCACGCGGTCGTTCACTGCGGGGGCTTCGCCGTGTTTCATGCAGAGTTCCTCTAATTCCGCGATTTTGTAGAACTGAACGAGCTTATGGTAAATACAGGAAAATCAGAGACTTTCACCTTTGCCTCGTTTCCAATTTCCTGAATCACGTCCTCCGAACAGCGCTCCAGAAATGGGCTCGAGCCATCCCTCAAGAATTTGAGAATATGGTTAAAGTGTAACGGGTCCCGGTCGACGAAAATGACTCCATACTGGTCCGGCTCGATATCTTGAAAAAAATTCGGAATCCGCTTTATGGTTGTCACCGTGGTGACAAAATGCGTGCCGCCAATATCGAGCACCACTCGTCCTGTAGCGTTGGAGGCCATTTTTCGCTTGTACCGCTCTACACGCACGTATACGAGCCTCCACCGCCCGATGTGAATAATGAACAAATGTGGACAGGAGTAAAACTACGGAATCGAACACGGCTCGCTAGTTTGCTGCTCGTTGAGAAGATTGTGCTTCTGATTGGTTGTTACCTTGGATACACGACCGAAGAGAGACTATATTTGTCCAAGACCACATCTCTTCACTCACCTCTACTCTGTGAGTTTCTTTCCACTAATGCATGTATCACGCAATGTCCGCTCGACGGCGTCTACGATGTCATCCCTTTCAAACACGATTAGTCAGTCTATCATGATGATATTTGTTGCACAGTGTAGCGCCCGCTGACACATTTCTTCATTATTCCAACGCAACAGCACCAACAATTGCTTTTATTGTATCGTTAGCTGGCTGGCAACATTGCAAACAGACGGCAACCGCAAGATGTACATGTTGTTTTCTGTTATGCCCTCAAAGACAGGAAACAGCTTCGCTCTCTCACTCGCTCTGTCTTCTCACGGATTGCAATGACGGAGTCGCGGCTATGAACATTCACGAAAATAGTCGCATTTTGCTTTTTCACCGTGTTGTTTGCGCCTGTGAATGGGCGGCGTCCCTAGGTAAGTCCTACCCTGGCTCGAGTCGGGAGAACAAAGCTGTTAACTCCACTCTTGTTGTTTTGTAAATGGTGACATGGAGCTTTTTTTAGTAAAAGCGTTGACGCGTCGTTTGCGGCTGTCCGATTAATGATGGTGTACAAACATACCTTAGCAGTGATAACCCCAACTGGCTTTGTTTATCTCTGCCTCATATTTCTGATTTGTCTATTAATGTGTATGCCGTGTTGACTTAATTGATATGCACAAAATCCACATTTTCAGTGTGACTTTTTGCCATACTCGTGTCATGCATACATTGAATCGATTGAATGAAAAGTTTCATTGTTCTCGTTCAGGACCGACAACGAACCAGAATGTCGCTAGCAACAACCATTTCATCACTAATTCAAGCTTCAACGCATGAAGTGAGTCATTTGGTTTTTTCAATAATCAATCTTAAACAATCAACCACACTCAAAATCATGCGTGCCTTTGAACTGTTGTCTGTGTTGAACGGGCGCCGCGGACACAACGCGCCGCTATTTATCTCCGCTCATAAGATAAATTTGTTTGTCCTGTCCGTCTTCCCCTAGTGCAAACTTGAATTCTGCCAGTTGCCACTCGGCGGAATTTGAACGCCAATCCCGTCGCGAAAATCATACGTTCCTCATTGGAATGGCTTGCCCCCCACAGCCCATCGACCAACTGTGTTGCCGCCATCGTCGGTTGGCGCGTTGAAAGCGTCGCGCCGCCGCCGTTGACTCCGCGACCGACGACTGTGGCGCGCGCGTCTGAACGTCGTCCGTTTACGCGACGACGAACGCGGGAAAATTTGCGCGTCGCGGATCTCACCACTGCGGAAGGAACAACAAATGCGCGATTATCACATTGAGACTTTCTCACGACCGTGTTGCTAAACGAACTACCTCCGTATCTTGTACTCTGCATATGTTATACCTTAAATCTAGGATATGCTCGACTTTAGATAGAGACTTTCAAACATATTTTCTTTTTAGATTTAACATTTAGGCATTGAATTTGTTGCATTGAATACGCTTAAATAATGTTCAAATCGCTATTCAACTTTGCTTTCTGTATATTCAACATTTTATTGACCTGGCTTCATATTTTTAAATGACCTTTCCGCTACGCTGTCGTTGTGCGCCGAAAACTGCTCAATGTTGTTATATTTTATGGATTGACGTGCTTTGTTCTAGATACTAGCGAAAAATGGCCGACGATGACTCATTTAACGAAAACTGGTCCGACAACAATGCTGAAGATGATGAAGGTATCAAAATTATCCTTATATTTCAAAGTACCTAACATCGGGGTTCGATGGACTCGCGAACGGTCGTCTTGACGAGTTTATCCGAAAATTGTCCGAATTATCAAATATCAGTAACATGTCATTAACATACAATCGAAAACTCGTGAATATGCTATTACATTTCATCAAATCTGATGCCTTCTAATGAACTAGACGAAAAAACCGGCTAACTTCTATTACCCTAGGTACCCTTGATGAGGAAGAAGCTTGCGACGGTGACTTGGATGAGCTCGATGAAATTAAGATGCTCGAAGAGGAGCAAGACATTCCGCTTGACCAATTGCGAGCCATGTACGGCTTTAATCCAGATGAAGCGGAACAGGAAGAAGAAGACGGTTCTGTGTCGGTTGGCGAACAAGAGGAAAAAGATGAAGACGAGGGTGAAGAATCCGTCGATGTTGGTTTTGTCAACCACATTCCCCACTCTCGGTTACTCGGACCGCGTGGATACTTTGAAGTCAACGATGACGAAGAAGCCGACGTAGACAACGACTACGTGCCTCCGCCGACAGTGAACCTCTGGAAGCGCTTCATCAGCATAGGAACATTATATCAAGCCGATGTACCTCCCTATGACCCCAATTTCGACCTCGGCACGGACGACCGGAAGAACGAACTGCTATGGAAACCCGAAATCGGAGATTCCGTGCTCAATGACCTGATGAAGCGCGTCTATGATAAAGCGGATTGCCGAGAGTCGGCGGTCTCCAGCACCTCTGACTTCGACAACGACTACGTGCTTCTCAAATTCTTGGAAAACAACTTTGAAGTTGATAAAACGATCGAAGAGGTCGTTGAACCCTTGAAAGAAAATCCAATCATTGATTGTAATCCGGCCCATCGCACTCTGGCAATACCCCGTAACGCGTTCACGACGAATGAAATCGATGCGTTCGAACACGCTTTGCCTGTTTATGGAAAGAACTTTACCGCCATTCGCGCGCATACAGTAAGTTACAAATTTACACATGACAGTAAATCTGTTCTTCTCTCAGTTTCCGGCTAGAAAAGTAGGAGAACTCGTCGAATTCTACTATCACTGGAAGAAGTCGGAGCGTCACGACGATTTCATCGAACGTTCACGTCAGCGCAAGCTGAATGCTCAAGAAGGAGACCCGCCAATGCTGTTTCCGGTCTTTCGCAATCGAGTTGGACGCCTAAGGTAAATAGACAGTGAACTGCGCATACAGATTGAACTCCAAATTTCAGTGAGCCAATGGACGCCATAATACTCGCACACCACACTGCACGCAATCTTCAGACCACCCCAACAACTATGGCAGCAGAAAATGGAACTCACTTGAATGGAAACTGTACCTGACGGGAAAGTGACTGCAACGAGCCGATCTCTAATCTAGTTTTAAGATTTATTTACTCAACATACATGTTATCGTCTGATCTCTTCCTTTTCGTTGTTTCCTACTGGATTTCAAAAATTGTATTTATCATTATGCTCTCCTTTTGAATTCCGATGCTTTAAACCATTGCGCATGGTTGCAAGTACGGGTATCGTACGCTCTTCACTGATTTTCTCCCTCAATCGCATTTGCCCATGTTTAACTGCACTTAATATATAATAGCACTGTGCCTTTTAATGCTGATATGAGCCATTTTTGGAGTTCATAATGAAGTTCATATTCCTTGTCTATTCAACAGAGTGATGAGCAATCTCCAGATACAACTACATACATATGCATTTACAGAAACCAAGTCACAACCATTACAGAGTTACCGATCTAAGACAGATTGGATACACAGGAATGCTTTGGGAAACATAGAAAAAATACGGAATGCATACAATACTAATCTAAGATCACCGTTCTAAGGGCGTCTTCTGGATGCATTTCAAGAACAGCTTCCATCCCATCATTGAATTTGTACGATATCCCTCCGTCAATCACCAAATTTGCATCGAAACAACGAGACTTCACGCGGATACGTTGCGCAAACCCTCTAGGAGGAACACGCGGAAACGTAGCATTCCAAATGACATCACGCACTGAATAAGCCATCTCTGAAAATCAAAATCATATCAAACAGCTTCAATGGGCGAAAACTTACTCTTACAGTCGGGCTCAAAAACTAGGCGTCTGTTAAACTGATCGACGATATTCTGTATGTTCTCCTTTGTGGGATCAACTTCGGAGTTAAATGAGTCGTTCAATATGCTCAACAGCTCAGATACGCATTGATTAGTCAGCTTATTGATATTGAAATGCCACGAAGTAGAGCCAGTTCCAGTGCAGATCGTAAATCCACTACTTTTCTGTTTTATCATAGGCTGCGAATCAAACTGAATCTCATAATAGGAAACGCGAGATGACTGACTCTCTCCGATAAATACTTCATTTAGAGCAAGCAGTGGATAGCGATGATCACTTGATTGTATCGTATTCCGTCTAAAACAGATTTAGTAAATCTTTGTTCGCTCGAGAACTCCATACTTTCTGTCACTCACTTCATCGATGTCAACATGAAGCTCTTGATCGTGTAGCTCTACTGGATCGTCCAACCTTCCGTTAACTAACGAAATACGGATACGCTGCCGCCACAGCCACCTGCAAAAATTAAAGCATCTTATAGAATTGCATAATCATCTCGTAACTAAACAATGCAGAATGCGTAAAAACTAACTTACTGAAATCTGCCGTTCAACAAACGCTGAAGAGCTTCAGCAAAAGCCTCCACCGGCTTCTTACGCGTCAGGCACATGTGGCCTTCTGACCTATAATGAAATTAAATTCACACATTGCATATTTAAGCATTTGATACCCAGTAGGATCAGTGTTTATGCCTATAACGGGCTTATCACGTGACTTAATCTTACTAGCGGCCAACAAAAAAGTCCCATCACCTCCGGCCGAAAACACTGCATCTGCCCAATCAATGGCTTCGTCTGTGTAATTAAATCGCTTCACAACTCGAGTTTCGATGCCAGCACGACTAAAAAATCAATAGCTTGGGTTACGAATTTGTTCACTGCACCGTACCTGAATTCTCCGTTTATAGTATCCAGAAAGCCTAGGTGATGATTATGCTTCTGTAGAAGACCCGCGTAGTCCGATCCACGATTTTTTAGCTAAACATCTCTTGTTAAAACTGATAACAATGCAAAAAGCTTACCAACGATTCAAGCTCGCTTTCATTGAGGTTAGGATGACGACGACGCTCAAATTCCAATCTTGTAATCTTCGATAGAAGCAAAACACGTTTGGGAGTGAATTGCGCATCCTAAAATTCACTAACTGAAATAAGAAAAAACGGATAAGTAAAGTTTACCGTTGTGTCGTTTTCCACCGCAGATTTCTCACACCCATCGGTGGCTGAGGCCGACATCGTCCGAGCAACGCCGCTCAAATGAATGAATCGCCTGCTGCTCACTTGTCTGCTCAAAAAACCATTCTTCAAAACAGCGACCGCGTACGCGCTTACGCACTTGGCGATGCAATACGAGTGACGCTGCATGCGGACATTCACTCCACAATCTAGCAAAAGTGCGACGACGTTCAACGGTGACAACAAGCAGCGTTCCTATCAACGGAAACTAGTATTTTGCCTATAATTTCGAAATAAAGAGAATTGCGGTTGTGAAGTAAATGAAAACAAACAAAACCTTGACAACTGCCCGTCCAGTCTACATATATATCACACGCGCTAAGACAGATATGACGATGCCAACCCGCCCGCGCCATCAAGAATTTCGCGATTATCATCTCCATATCAGTGCGTACAACGCGGTATTTCGATTCGGGAAGCAGATTGCAACTGCGCACTGAAACTGCGTACTTATTTAAAAACCAATTGCTATTGGGGGGCAATCGACGTATCTCGAAAAATGAAAGCAATTCAAGCGAGCACTTTCTACTTGATAACAAGAGCAGCACGAAAGCCAAAATGAGTAGAAACAAAGCGCGATTGGCTTCAAACTACAAAATCGAGCAGAATTGCTTTAGTCTAGCCAACAGACCAACAAACCGAGCGCCGAACTGAATGGAAAAGTGAATATTCGCACTGGCACCCAAACAATAAACAACACAAAATCGGCTGCACTCATACGAAATCACAAAGTAAAGGTCAAAAACAACGAAATTTTAACAAAAATGGCGAAACACGATTTTGGAATCTCAACCGTATGCCGCATGAATCGTTACCACAAAAAGCGCGCACTTAGCTCAGCCGGCCGGCGCCGTTTCAGAAGACATCCGACGAGGCTTAAAATACGTAAAAAGGCGCTCACAAAACAATTCATTCTTTTTGATGCAATTGTCATTTCGTTTTTGTTGACTATTGATACCCATTTATGCTGGCTCAAACCGTAAAAGAGTGTTATCGCCATCAAAGTACATGTTCGCGACACCATTTGACACGATAAGCGAACGCTACGGTTGCCATTCCGATGCGATCGCCGGTACAGCTTCGCGCGCAGTTCTTCAAGCTTCTGCGCGAGAATGGTCTTCTAGCGAAGGCTTTCTGCGCCTGTGCTCTGTTTGCGTTGCTCAACGCCTGGACCATATGGGCAATTATTCATGATTTTCGCCGTTCCTTGGCTATTTTGGCGATAACAGCGGTTGTATGGCTATGGATAGTGTACAGTGCACTCGGAAACGTCGATTGGATTTGCGAAGGAGCGATTCGGTTTCAAGTTTACTATACTAAACTCATCACTTACCGCGTTCGATTGATCGTCGGACTGTCGGCGTTCATTGCGGGAGCCGCTTACGTCACCTATGAAGCGTCAGCTTCCGCCGAACAACTCACCTCCCTCGGAGGGTTGCTTATCCTCATTTTGGTCTCAATTTTATTCTCCAACAATCCAGCGAGGGTAGATCGTGAATTTCTTGTGCTAAAATGAAACGTTTGCTTTAGATCGACTGGCGTCCCGTACTTTGGGGACTTTTTCTGCAGTTTCTGGCTGCGTTCTTCATTCTGCGCACAGTCGTCGGTGGAAACGTGCTGCGATTTGTCACCGATCAGATGGTCACATTCCTCGGATACACCCAGAATGGAACTAACTTTGTCTACGGCTTCATTCCTAACCCGCCGAACATCTGCGGGATGAGCGGTCCATTTGCCTATACCGTATGCTCTACAGTAATCTCACATGATGAAGTAATTTTCACCAATTTAGTCGCTCCCGATCATTGTTTACTTCGGATCGCTGTGCTCTCTATTCTACTATTATGGCATCGTGCAGTGGATTTTGACAAAGTTGGCTTTCTTTCTGCAGCTAACGATGGGTACGACCGCCGCCGAGTCGCTGAATTCCGCCGCTTCAATATTTCTTGGACCGGTGAGTGTTGCGGCTATTGAATTACTCTGACTTCCCGTTTCAGACAGAAGCGGCAGTTATGATGAAGATCTCGTTGCACACAATGACAGAAAGCGAGATTTTAACAACCCTCACCGCCGGATTCTCGATGATTTCGGGGTCACTCTTCGCCATTTACATTGGATTTGGCGCTTGCTGCAACGTACATACTTTCTGCAAACGTGATGTCAGCTCCGGCCGTTCTCTGCGTCTCGAAGCTGTTGTGCCCGGAGGTTCAACGCTCGAAGCAGCGTTCGATGAAGGAATTCCAGTTCCCCGAATGGCATGTTTCACACACGGATCGATTATAAATGTAAAAGTATGTTCAGTGAGGAATCCAGCGGACTTGAAGCAATCAGCAATGGCGCTGTACAGGCGAGCAAGGTTATAGCGGCCATCCTCTCCAATGTGATCGTTTTTATCGCGTTCGTTGCCTTCATCGACGTTGTCATCGACTACTTGGCCGTACGAGTCGGGTTCGAAGGAGTTACTTTCAATGTGAGTTCGCATGCGAATTTTCAATACAAAAACCTACTACGAATTTCTTCAGACGCTCCTCAGCTATGTCTTCTTTCCGTTCGCGTACGTATGCGGTGTCATCGGGGTTGAGGGAGAGACCATGCGGGTAGCTCAGCTGATCGGAACGAAAACCGTACTCAACGAGTTTATAGCCTATCAGCAAATGTCGACGATGTTGATGGAAAACAAGCTTTCTGTAATAAAGTTGAGCTCATTTCAATATTTACAAATTTTTTTAGCCACGAGCACAGATGATCAGCGTATTCGCTCTCTGCGGCTACTCGAATTTCAGTCAAATCGGCACACAACTCGGAATTTTCGGTGCGTTGTGCTCGTCGAGGAAACAATCATACGCGAATCAAAGTGTCCGAGCGATGATCGCAGGTTGCATCGTTTGTTTGATGACGGCGTGCATTGCAGGTTAGCCGATGCGGTTATGCTGTTAACGAATCGCTTTATGTTTAGGAACGATTACAAATGGCGCCAAAGGATGCAATCCCACAGCAGCATCATCTCACTGCATAACACTCACAAATTCGACATACCCGTAAATGCTTTCCACGCAACTGCCGTGTTCCGCGAATCTTTCACATTTCACAAAACGAATAACATCATCAACGGACCTCAGAGCTCTCTGTACAATATTTCAATATCATCTGACAGGCGTCGCCTTCGGGCTAAGGAAGTGTGGAAACATCTAGCGAAGCAGCTTATTGGTGAAAAGTATCTGAACTGGTTTCATCTCGCTGGTGCTTTGCAAAAACTCTTGTTTGGCCTGAATCAATCCTCTAATAACCCTAATTCTTTGTAACACTGCAAACCTGCGGGAGGCTGCCAATCAGCACCACCGTGCTTGCTCCGGAATGTCGCACACATCATGTACGTATTTTCGCCCTCGTTGGTTACGAGATTGATTGCGTCATCCTAAACGTAGGTTGAACAGAAATTGGCACTCCAACGGTGCAAGGCATAGAATAACTGTAATGAATTAAAACAATCTGAGCCTTCTGGCTAGTGCATCACACCGCGTAAATGTAAGATGGGTCTCATCTAGTGTGTATCCGCCAAGTGATGTAACCGCCAATGACCCCATTGCTGTGTACATTCTCAAAATCTCACATTTTGTTAGAAGAAGTTTTAGAGTTTAACTTTAGGTCATTGTACCCTAGTTTAATCTAGTCTAGGGTTTAATGTCAAGATCAGGGTCGGCTTGGCTCAGGACATGTCGTTTATAGGTCTTTTATAGACATGTCGGCGCAGCTATTATAAAGTCGTTCTTACTCAATGCCTCAAACTTTTGCCTCAAATGAGTTTCAGCGTTTTGGCATAAACTCCATAAATTTGAGTTGCATAACGTGCATAAAAGGATGATATTCAGGCAAGGAAAATCGCAAAGTGGGCACAATTATTGGACTGAGAATGGACAAGTCAGAAAGATTTTCGCCGCGTAATAAAGAAAACGACTCTGCGAGTGCTGCGCTAGCGTGAACGCAGAAACGCCGTACGAGGAGGCTTTTGCACGTGAGACGCTCGGATGCGCAAGCATTGATTAGCAACGGTGAAAGCTCTGCTCAGGTGTAGCGCTGCACGGGGCCGATTCATTGTGTTATGTTTTACACGACGGTGTTGTACATCTATCCACAAACATTCATTACTCGGCAAAACATAATATAAAACATCATAATAACCCGCCCAAACAATTAAGAGGAGCATACAAACATGCACAGTGTATCACTAACATGTGGTACAACAACGCAATTGTGAAACGAAACGACAAGGACAAACCCCGCGACACAGAGAGCATGCAGGAAAAAATCTATCAGTGGACTCAGCGAATTATCACAACTGAAAATTTACACGTAATGGGAGAAGACGAGGACAACGAGCATAACAGCAAACATAACAGACACAAAAGGTGGTGACACATCGAATGCTAGTGAAAGGATGAGAGAAGCAACAACATGGTGAGTGAGGTGGTGATCTTACGTACAACATGGTCGCAGACCGTCTTGAACATTATGCCGGTGTTCACAAAACTGTTTTCTAAGTGATTGTATTACATTCCTAGGAACTTTTAGGGTGTATTTGAGTTAATGTGACACCAAGACCATAGTCTACTATACAAACAAGGGTGGTATGCAAAATAAAAACTCTGAGGACAAAGACAAGTGAAACAAGGACAACGACGTGAAAATCAACGGATGACAGTTAGTAAAGGTGCGACGCTTGAATGCGGAAGGGACAAGCACACAGAGAGACGAAATAGGGCGTTCTGATCAAGTAAAGTCGGCTAACGTACAAGTTAATGGCGGATGGTTAGAGTTCGTACTGCGTGAGAAGTCGCTCTCGTAGGGGATCCGGACATTGGGCGATAAAATTGGTCCAGTTTGTTTCGCCAACTTGTGTTTTGAATCCGTGAAGTATCTGAAAACAAATGTTATTGTATGAAGGTGTCTTTTGGTTACATTGTAAAATACACGTCGAAGGTCATCTCTTGGTTGATTCCACGAGGCGATCGCGTCGCACAGGAAGATGAAGTCGTGGAGAACACCAGTGGGATTCAAATTGATCATCATGCAAAGTCCGCGAAACGCTGAATCTTTCTCCTCATTGTCGCGGATATTCCTCAACGCGAGACACCATTGCCGTACGAACTGTTGAAGGTACGGAGCAACTTCTTCAGCACAGGACATTCCAAGTCGCCCCAGGGTGATTGCTGTATATTTTTTTACTAATGCGTGTTGTAGAGCAACTTAAACTCTTACCCGTATTCTCCAAAAGAGTCTTCGGTCCTTTGTCCCTGTTCATCACGAAAATTAAATGTGGTAAAAGGGTCGATACGTAGGGTTTCATTTCTGTGCGCATCTTCAGTGAGAGTTCGCCCAGTGCCCAAATCGAGTTATTGCAAACAGAGACTTGATCGGGATCTAGGTTTTGAATCAGAATTGGAACAAAAGCGGAGGTGTAATGCTGCAAATGTTGGTAGCAAGCTTTAGCCAAGTCGCCAAGGAGTGCAAACGAGCTTTGTCTTACTTCACTTGTCGAGTCCTAAACGAGATGTTGTATGATTGTTTAGTGAACGGCGTGTGTCTTACTCTAGAACACTCAAAGATGAGTTGAACAATGTTGCTCGACGCTACGAATGTTTCAATTCGCTCTCCAAGACCTTCCGCAAGCCCTGACAGCAAATCAAGTGCGACAATCAAGAAATCCTTGTTAGCCATGTCGTAATCGATGTCATTTCTATGATTTGCTGTCTTCGTTGCTTGAATTGAATTTGCAATCAGCTGCGTACACCTTTGGAAAACGGGTTGACAGAAAGGCCAGAAACTATCATGCAAAGCCGCTGCGACTGAAGACAGGCATTCAAGAAGAGGGAAAAGCTCCTTGTCGTCGTCTCCGAGCGTTTGCCACTTTGTCATCAGCGGGGTCATCAACATCTGCACCAGTTCACGTTGCGCTAGCTGACTTCCAACGCTGTCGGCCAACGTCCCAACTGCGTCGTAGAGAATGAGCAAATTTTTGGCTTGATAACGGTTGAATGCTTCTACTAAGGTCCTGAGAATGTCGGAGAGGTAAGGCACCAATTCATGGCAAGCTTCTTCCTCGAGGGTTGCGAAAGCCGAGCACGCAGCTTCCTGGACTCGCTTGTTGTTGTCAAGTATTCTCGATAGAAGCTCTTTGAGGAGGGGTTGGAAGTACACTTCATGAGGCTGTTGTACCACGTAGTGGCAGTATCGCGACAGTGTCCAGCAGGTAATCGACCGAACGAGCGCTTTTCTGTCTTGAAGTGAGTTGATCAGATAGGGAATGAGCTCTGGCAAGTGCGGAGTGATGCCATTCATGCATCCTTCGGCCACAGCACCCAGTGCGAGGATTCCGCTTTCTTTGACCTAAAATTACAAATAGGATGTTGCTCAATGTGCGTTGTCTGCAGGGTCCACTGTTTCAAAAACAATACGTTGCTTTAAATCAGAGCTCAGTGCTTCCGCCCTAACAAGAATGTAGAGCTTTGTCTTAGACAGTGAATTGCGCAAGGTAAATTTTTGTGTTCGTTCTTGTTTGCCTGCTTAAAATCAAGGTGAACTTACCTCCCAACGCTCGTGGAACAGAATCTCCCTGAGAATAGGCAACAGAGTGGCTAAAAAGTCATCTCCGAAAATGCCAGACAGCACGTCCAATGAAGCAGCTGAGCATTTGCCTAAAATGCACTTTTATGTACCGAGAAGTGAGCAACGCCACTTACGAAGATTCCATTCGGTACTGGAATCATCGTCATCATCTTCTATGTCGTCGTCGTCATCCATATCAGGATTCACCATGCTCTCCCCATCGGGGTTGTGCTTCTGTGTGTGAGTCTTTGCACGGTGGAATCGCGGCTTGATGTCCTGATCTTTGTCAGGGATCATAAAGTCATCTTCGTCTCCCTGCAAAAGTGATCTAATAAACATTACTAGAATGATATTTGCTTACTTTCAAGATTGCGATGTCGGCCGGAGAGTATCTCATGCACCTTACAAGAATTGGAACCAGCTTCGGAAGGATAGGCCGCACGGCATCCATGCAAATGTCGGTGTTTTCGGCCAAAGCGAGCCAAAACTCGCAAGCTTCAAGCGCGGTTTCCTCGTTGGTGTCTTCTGTCTTGTGCAGAATGAACTCAACGATACTTGGCAGTTGGGCGGCAATTTTATTCAAATGACTGTCGAGCAGAAGGGTCAACGATCGGCAGAGCTGCTTCTGAACTTCAGTATCGTCGTCATTGGCCAAAGCGAACAAGCTTTGCAGAAACGGGTCAATGACATCATTCAGCGCTTCGTTTTGCACCAAAAGAATACTATTTAGAGAACTAACAGCAAGGGACCTGTGGGAATAGACTTTAGTTCAGTTGCACATTACGATTTCGCGATTACCTCAGCTTAGCACTATCGTTTTGGAAGAATTGAAGAACTTTAGAAGTGATCACAAAAATTTGATCCTGGTTTAGCCGATCAGCGGAGTCCTCGCACACCTTGTGCAAAGCACCGAGCGCTCCTTCGAGCAAGAAGAAGTTGTTATCGGGGTTCATCATATCGCAAAGCGTCGGGAGGAGTGTTGGCCAGTTGCTGAATCCATCGTAGAGGAGAATTGTCGTGATGACAATGCCCACTGTGGCTCGGATTAGGCCGTGTTCGTCGGCAATCGCCGTCAACGTTTTCATCTTCACGTACTCGCAGACGTCTTTTGGCAGATCTTTCCATTTCTCACGGATCAGATTCTTCAGAACTAACCCACAGATCGAGCGTGTTGCAACTTGTTCCGTCTTCAGCTCGCTCAGAACGTAGACAAGGAAGCAGCCGAAATGTGGATGACTATTCAGTTGATGGATCTTCTAAATAAACAGAAAATCAGTCATGAGTGGAATAACTAAGCAACGAACCTCCTGAATATGTCTCTGCACTTGTGTGTCCACCGACTGCGAGTGTTGCAGCAGCTGCACCACCTGCGTGAGCTCTTCAGGATTCGGCGTCCATCCTTCATTCACTTGCTGCATTGAGAAGAGCGGTGGGGAGCGATTAGTCTCTTCTGTAATGGATTACAAAACGGTTTAGTTACCAGGCCTTTTTGTCAAAAAGGAGCGAGCGAAAAACAGCGAATAGAACGAGCTGTCGACGTCGAAATCGTTGTGGGCAAAAGGAATAAACAGTAAAATTCGCATCGTTCGTACATTGCATTAACAAATCATCGCACCGCATTGGCAATCAGTGGCTATTGCGGGTGAGCGAAGCAAAGACCTAACGACTTGACCCATAAGTAAGAACGCCGCTTTTCCACGAGCGACGTTCGCTGATAACTTCGCTGTGTTGTCTCGGTGTCTATCGAGTAAATACCAATTTCTGGCTTTGATAGAGCAATTGATGTCCGGTCGAGTCTCGACGCACAGGCAACGATAACAGTTTTGGAATTAGTTGTGAAGATTTGGAAACGGCATTGAAGAAGTAAACAAATAATTAATGCAAAAAGTGTGAACTTTGAAAGTGATAAAGTCCCAATCTGTTGGTCTCGGCGTGCATCTTATGGCGCAGCAGCAGCAGCAGCATATTGACGCTACCACACCAAATATCACATAAAAAGGGCGGCCGAACGGACGGGAGAGGGATAACCTTTCCTCGTAAGACGCGTTGTGTTCAAAAGAGATTTCCAATGTGTGGGTATGTGTGACTTTTTCTTCGTTTTGGAAATCCCAGTGCGCAGTGTAAGTTAGTCTTTGTACTGATTTATAGAAAGCAGTGCACTCAAACTTTGCGACACGCGCGCTTGCTTGTTTGCGCGCCCAGCATGCAAAAGTGCAATAGATGAGATAAACATGAGCCATGAGATGCGAGACGACAACGATGAGATTTTAACTCTAATGTATTGATGAAATGGCAGAAGTGAGACGATTCTTCGCTTCTCTCTTTGGCTTGGAAGCTGCGTTGTCGCGCCTTGAGACGCGAATAAGCGGACAAGAAGGACGTACGAGTGGCGGAACGATTGGAGGCGGTGGTGGCGGAGGTGAGAGCTCGGGTCGCGCGCAGGAGGGACAGGAGAAGAGCTAACAAAACTGTGAGGAAACACCGTACAGGCCCGGACTGGACGTCTCATGTTCCATCTTCGCCCTTCAAGTGACCAACAATACGCTTCTGTTTCACAGTATTCTCCACCGCTTGATTAAACTGTTATTTCTGCATTTTAAATGCTTCAACCCGAGTCAGAAAAATGTTGTCCAATCAGTGATCAAATATAGGATTTTTGCGTCCAATTGCGTGACGACAAATGCGAATTCTACTAGACATGTGGACAAGTGCGGATGCTATTTTACTTGCAAATGACGACACTGTGAACATAAAATTAAGCCATATCAAAGTATTTGGTCAAATGACGTATGTCGCGCATTTATCACATAAATAGGTAATTCGATAGTTGAATGAAAGAAGTTGTTTAACAGCATATGAATCTGATATAAGTAGCCTGAGCTAACAATTAATTATGTAAGAAAATTCGACACAAACGAAAACTCATGCGTTAGTAGATAAAATTAGACGCTACACTACAGTAGAGTTCAACTACAGAACCATCGAAGAATCGTTGAGAAGGCACGTCTTTTAAACTAGAGCAAATGACGCGGCATTGTAGGCGCCTCTTAGCTGTTAGCCACAATGAAAGTACAAGGGTTATATTTCCCATGACCACGTCATCTATACAATTAAGTCCGTTATTTTAAGCAATCGACCGATGATTAATCAATATCGTTGCAAAAACCAACGATCTTCAATATCTTCTATACTATCTTCTAAATATACGTGAGTCGTTAGGATCATCACGCAAATTAAAGAGTTTCAAATTAAAGACTATAATGTTAACTGACTCATGTCTTTTACATTCTGCCAAATTGAAAACTGTGCACTAAAAGCTTCTGATAAATGGTAACCCTATTTACAAATTCCTTGCTACTATTTTGGTCAATAGGAGTGAAATAAGATGAGCGGTGGGTTGGGATAGGGTGCCTCTAGAGTACCATTAATAACAATTGTTTGTTGTTTACCATCAAGCTTCCTCTAAACATGCGCTTAACTATTTGGCTCAGTCTGAAATCCGCGTCATTAAGCTAATGAGACGACGTCAAGGGAAGATTATGCAACAAGAAGTATCATTCATCCGCATATGGCCGTTTATTATGTAAGAATCTACTAGCAAAAACTGAATTTTGAACTGAACTTAATGATCCGCGAGCGATGACTGAAACACGCTACTGCAAGGTTTAAGCGGAGAGTCGAGAGCTTGAGCTCGTCCTGGATTGTGACCAGAGAGAGAGGTGACTTTTACGCGGAAGGAATGTTCTCACATTCACATACATTTTTGAAAAAGGAAAACATAAAGGAATGAGACGTGATGTGCGCAATCTGGAAAACAAACGTTTTTAGACGACGAAGTACTTGTTTCAAAAAAAATGTTGAAACGTTTTTTTGTTTAGTAAAGTTTAGCCGAGGATTTCAATTCCACTATGAAGCAGATTTTCATTTTATTGAGCAAATCACAGAGGTTTGGCTTTTTGGGGATATGAAACTGATTCGGAACGTTTCCGTGCACTGTTAGCTAATTGATTAACGTAATATTTGACCATAAGCGATTTCTTGTGAGAACTTACGGTCGGCCACCGAATATAACTATTTTAAGCTCCGAGATCACACAAGCTATAAATTAGTCGTGGAACTGAAGAAAGCGATTAAAAGAAACGCATTCATGTAACAAAGCAATCGAGTTTTAAAGTTTCTGCAAAGGTGTCAAATAAAATTAGACGTGTTTGCTCCAATTCATCCGGAATTCGCCTTGTAAACAAATCTAATTTGTAGTTGATCTTTATTCATCCAAATAATAACGGAAAAAGAAAACAAAGAGGTTGGTATTGGGGTTCTGTGGGGTTGAGTCAACAGTCGAGATGGCAGTTGTTTCAATCAAAAAGTGAAAAAACGAAACAACGAAAGAGCAAAAAGTTGGAAAGATATAGCGGTGATTGTGGAGACAATGTACAGTCGAGCAGACGAGCACGCTCTAGTGGAACTTGTAGGCACTGAGCGATTTTGTGTGGATATCGACAAGGAGAACATGACCCGCGTGGCGTCCTTGGCCAACGCATAACCCGTTCGGACGGACTAGAGCAAAATCGGGCCTACACGAGCTGATGGAGAACCGCAGTTGACCACTATCGTAATCGAGCACCGACAGATAGGAGCGTGTTTTGTTCTTTTCCTTCTGCAGCGTTTCGGTGACAACCGCGACGATTGATCGCGTTGTCGGGCACACAACGCAACATGGAACCGACAGACGCACTGTCGCTGAACAACCGTTTTGGGCGTTCGATGGGGAGAGTTTCACGTCTCGCAAGTAGACGCCGTCGGAATTGTAACAGAGCAAAGCGGCCGAAGTGCCCACAAAGATGTCGCCGTTGAGACCCGCTTGCACGCACATCAAAGTACCGCGTTCGGCACCGATTCGGAAATTGAATTGAGGGGTAAAATCCGAGTTGAAAACAAAGATTTTGGTGGATTTGGGGTCGGCGATGAGCAGCCGATTTTGAGAGACGTCGATGACAATGTCCGTTGGGACTTCGAGGTCAGTGAAGGCCATGCTCTGAAACAACTGCGTTAGAAACAGTGTTCGAATGTTGAACTTGGTTTAGGACTTTCATTTTCAATCTTTGATTGTTAAATAGTTGCATTTGCACCCTACACATACATGTTCAGCTGCACTAGTTGCGATTTTGTGTTTCTCTGTGATTGGATTGCCATACGTTCTCTTAACACAACATTTACCTGGAGAAAAGTGCCATTTCGTAAAAATTTGCACAGTGCATTTTGTCTCCAATTCAGACAAAACATCTCCTCCTTTCCGGCGACCACAGCCATTCCAACTGTACCGCCTCCCCTGATAGGCAAAGTGATGTTCTTCAACACTGTTCCGTCGCAGTTGTAAACGTGAATCAACTCCTTTGCTTCGTCCAGCACGTATATTTCTTCGTTGTAGTCTTGAAAGACTTTTAATGGATTTCCGACATCTTGGAGAGCAAGTTTCCATTGGGGAATGTGGTGCGACTCAACGCGCACTGAGAGAGGACTGTTCTTGATGGGGCGACCAAAGATGGAAACCTCTAGCAGGTAGCTTCCGCCTTTCTTTATCCTAAAACATAAAAGTTGTTGTAGAAGTAGAGCTGCTGAACGATTACTTTGATTTGAGAATGTATGTTCCATTCAAACAGTCCTTAATGGAGATTTCAATAGGCTCCAAGTCCACAGTCAGCTTATCAATGCTTTCCGACAAGTTTGTCCATGTAACCGCAATCGGATCTCCACCGGTGGTTCGTCGTCGATTGTCAATCTCGTAGGTTTCGATGACAAATTCGTTTTCGATGTGAGTAAGCACGCGGATGGTCTGCTGTCGGACCATACTATTACCGGGAAAAGTAGTCGACACCGAGATGTTTCCGATACGCGAAAGTTTGTTAACGATATCTAAATAAACAGCGCGTTAGAACAATCAATCCAAAGTCAATATTTCAAACGTAGACCTCCATGCATGCTCGTAAGACGTGCTGCTGTTGAATTAGGAAACGCACGGGTTTTGAGGACGCAATATTGACTAATAAAATTAGGCCAAAGAGCCTAATTTGCTAATGTTTTAATTACCTTTAGTAACGTCGGCACCAGCGTTGGAGTAATGGATGAATGAGTTCTCTTCAGGTTCGCACAGCTTCAGCACTTCATTGTAGCGCTCGGAGAGGTTCTTCATTGTGGAGGACATCTTCTGTAACTTCGCCAGGTCCTCCGCACCGGTAGTAACCAGATTCCTTTCGGACTCGACCGAATTGAGCTGATTGATAAGCTTACGCTCTTTCGCCGACTTCACCGCCTCCACCTGGCCGATGAGAGTGAGTCGTCGGTTCTCGAGTTGCTTGCGAAGCACCTACAATAGAAAAGCATTTCAATGAGACTTGCAATGGTGAATGTCGACGAATAAATGAACGGACGAAGCGGGAAAGAGGGTGGAGAACACTCACGTCAAATTCTTTGTTAATATCGGCTACAACGCGATCGGACGACGCCGAAAGATCGCGTCGCACTTGCTCAATACTTTTCTTCGCCATCATCAGAGCGCTCTGGCACTGTTGCACCTGGTCGATTGCGGAACGATGCAACTTGCTCATTGCTGTATTCACCGGAACCACAACATGATCGCGACATCGTCCAACGTCGCTGCCGTTGGTGACGGTTTCCGTCACTGTCGAGCTGAATCATAGAGTGTGGTTAGTAAGCACAAATAAAGATTTTGCAGTTTGCACTTAAAGTGACCTTCCGGGGTTCAAACGACGTTCTTTGATTCGCATTTTGTGCTTGATTTTATCAGGGAGGGACTGCTCTTTGTTTAGTGGTTGGTTGTAGTTTTTGAAAGGTAAGATGATTTCTATGATATTCCTACCTGTCAACTCCATTCGAATTCGTGTGGCATGACTCACAGAATGCCTCATCGCAGGTTTCACAGTACAGCGCTCTCCCATCCGCATGTTCACTGCAAAATGGAGTCGCCTCGCGTGTTCCCTTCTCTACCAGTTCGCATAGGTTGTTAATCAAGAACGCCGGTGGCAAATCCTCGACCGATCCCGCTGGCGGAAGTGCGAATGTCTGTCGACAGCTCGGACAGTTCAACGATCGATCTGCTGTAATATGCTGCAACAAATAAACCGTATCGTCTTATTACTAGAGACGCCGCTTACCTCTTCCATTTTTCGTAGACATGGCAGACAGACGGTGTGCGAGCAAGGAAGGAGCTTTGCTTTGCGCACATCCTATAACGTAACAGTTTTCAATGCCAATGTTCACATGGCTTGTTTGAATGGCTGCGTCACTAACTTTGTACATGCAACAATCTTCTGTTTTTGGTGATGTGTGTGGTCTGCGTGGCCCATTCGGATGCTCTTGCGAACTGTGATTTCAATAGATCGTAGTGTCAGTGATACTCTTATGCCCCAACTATGCTAATCTAACAGCTCTGGATATCTGACGACCCAGGTACTTGATTTTATGTTCTGCAGAACATTTGTGCACACGTGAGATGAAAAACGTTCTGATTTCTAGTCAGCCAAGGCTTGGTCAGTTTCAATTGTACACTATTCAGGTTCATGCCTACTTTTAATGGTCTTTCTTAAAGAAGACAGAATATGTGCTTATCAGTTTATAAATTACTTCTTGTCGTTCGATGCACTTTGCTGCAAATTATAGCAATCTGAAAGCAACAATCCGTACACATTTTTAAGTGCTACGTCACTCACTTCATCTCCATTTAACATATCAAAAGCTAAAAAAAGGTGCAAAGCCTGAACCAGTAACGGATGCAGCTGTTTCTAGCAACTACACATATTTCGTAAGTGTACTTTGACCAATATCGGTAATTGAAAGCTCTCAAATGACGACAATAGTTTTTTTATGCATGCGAGAAGCCGGTTTGATCTGCATTTTCTCGTCAAATGGTGACTAGTCGCGTTCACTGCTCTACCTGCTCAAATGTGTCAATCTACAAAAAGTCCGCTTCGATAAGACGGAGAAAGCAAATTGCAATGTCTTATCATTTCGAGCGCCGAATGGACGCTGGAGCTGTCGGGATTATCCGCGACGTGTGCTATCTGTGTTGAGAAATGCAACATTTGGTTGGATACCTGATTAAAATGGCTGAAGCACGTTGCACATGTAAGGAAGCTGTCCTTAAACGAGTCGACGGTGATGCTGATCATCTGTCCTGAAGACGGCGGTCATTGAATCCGCTGCTTCGAGAAAAGATTTCGATGTCTGGAATACAAATTCAAATGCATTATGCAACGAGCGCAGAATCAGCTGATTAGCGCCGCGGCGAAGCCATAAACGATTCCAAAATCAGCAGCGTCTCAAGTCGGAAAAATGAAAAGCACGAGGAAGGACGTTGCGGTGCCTCAAAGATCGCATTTTGCAACAATTTCGTTGACGAAGACAAGCTTATTAGTGACATTGGTATTCTCCCCAGTGGTCGCGATTTCAGGATCGATCGGTCCTACCGCGATTCGTCGTCTTCGCTGTCGTTGCCACCCGCATGGCGCGTCCTCGTCGTCTGCGGTCTCCTCGGGGAACTCGCTGTTTTCTCTGGTTTTGGTGCTTTGGTTGATTGTTGGGAGACAGGTGAACGGCCACTGCGACGACCGACCGGCTGAGGTCAGTGCGACTGCTGACTTCACTTCCAACGCGTCTTTGGTATTCTTTTGTCGCGCACAGTGCATTTTCTATTCTTCATCGTACTCACTAAGCACGCAAGCCAACAAGAGCGGAACGGACATTATCACCACCTGCGGCTGTCGCTTCAACCATACACAGGTTCGTTTTCATCTCGCTTGCTCGCTCTTCCGCTCTGTTTGCTTTGTTTCCATATTCAGCACAATCCTCTTTCATCTCTGATTGTTTGTTGCCATGGAAAACATGAACATAGGGTATGATTAAGTGTTTAGCAGAGAGCGGGGCGTTTTTTATTGAATTACTGCGTTCTTGTAATGTTTAAGGGTTGACGACGAAAAAAGTCATGCTTGGTGAACAGAAAGGCGCTGCTGTAGGCTATAGAATGAGAACAACAACTAAGCCTAGCTATCAGACTGATAGACGAACCTCGTCTTAAAGAAACCGCAAGCTTTCCTTTACCTTATTCATCATCTGGTTGAGTAAAAAAAGGCGTTACTTATGGTTCATTAATGAGTTGAATGAACCAAAAGCGCAGTAGAACACCATTCTGGTTCAATAAATTTGACAAATCGTCAAGCTGGCTTTGCGAACTTCCATTCCAGCCACACCTAGAGTTGCAATGCACTTCAGTAATCCCGAACGGAGTCCACTTGTGCCCGCTTGTGTATGTTCACACCATATTCGCACATTGCTCCCCTCTCGATTTCCTTTCGTCCTCCGTTTGTTTATAATCGGCGTAAACTCTGGAAAATAATCCCTATTAGTGTCAGTCGACATTCTCTCATTGATCAGTTTGTCTGCTCTTTCGTCTAAAGCTTCAAATCGGCGAGTTAACCGGAAATGTTTCAGGCTGATTGATGAATCAAACGGATTCACATCAGATCTTCAATGGCGGCGTCTCTACGTACGGCGGAATAGAAATCGAGACTCCGTCCACTAGTTCCGGCGCCGGAAATGGTCCGCCGTCTTCCGGAACACTCGGCTCCGAGACGAGCGTTCCCGGCGGAGGTGGCCCGCAGAAGGTTGTCTCGCACTCGCCGCTGATCGTCGGTGAGTTTTCGCGCGCGCTCTTTCCAATTCTCGGTCTCAACTGCGTTGCACATGTCCACTGTTTACATAACATACAAACCACTGACTACTTGGATCTTTTAGACCAGGGAGAACTAACAAATAACCACCGCATCCAGCACCCGGGCGGCTCCGTGGCTGCCGATTCCATTGTCGATGGCACCGACGCTTACACGTCGCCTTCTGATGTTAACAGTAATGATTTCACTCGCTCTTCATCCTCGTTGCCATCACAATCCCCCCGTTCTGCCCTCTTTGTCCGCCATAACGTCACTCCTCTATTGATTCGTCGCTATGAATCACTCACTTTCGCTTTCTTTACTGTCCCAAATTCAAGCATCCCGTGTTACATACACTCTTTCATGTCATAATTCCGTTTTTCAGGCTCGCAAATGAATCGCGATCTCAGGAGGCCGAGTGGGCTTTCGACCCTCTCGGGTGTGTTCGCGCCAGTAGCGCTGTCTATGTTCAGCGTCTTGTTGTTTCTGAGAATGGGTAGGACCGCCTCAATGATCGCTTTATCTTAAATAAGTCTATTGCAGGATTTGTCGTCGGGCAACTTGGATTCTTGATGACCGTCGTCGAGCTTCTTCTCGCCTATTTCATTATTCTGCTCACCGTTCTCTCGCTCTGCGCCATCTCGTCTAATGGAGCAATTGAAGGCGGTGGAGTGTACTGTATGTTTTTTTTCAAATCATTTCGAATGTTACGTCCGCAGGGGGAAGAAACGGGTTTCGTGGAAATTAATTCATGCTTTCATCCAACTGAATCAAGTGAATTGCAGCTAATGCAAAATTAGGGTTCAAGCGGCTGATTTGAGTGAAAGCGGATCGAGTTGGGAACCCCGCGCCCATGTATGAACGCCCATGTATATTTAACGTCCAGTTTTTGTTAGTTTTTATTCTGTACGGTAGAAAATCTGAAAAAGTTTATACAGTTGCATTTCAGATATGATTAGCAGATCACTTGGACCAGAGTTTGGCGGAAGCATTGGACTTCTCTTCTTTATCGCGAATGTGTTTTCTTGTGCGCTCTACGTGTCCGGATTCACCGAAGCGTTCCTGAGTAATTTTGCGCCAGAAGGTTGGAGTTGATGGAGTTGATATGTGCTCACTACTAATCCTTTTTTTTCAGCGCTGAACGACGGAGTGTGGAAGTTTGCTTACTGCGTCTGTGTCACAATCGTTCTTCTGATTCTCTGTCTTCTCGGCTCCGGACTCTTCGCAAAGACGGCTCTGATCACATTTGCTGTCATCGGCATCTGTTTTGGAAGTTTTATCGCTACCGTTCTTTTCCGCTCTCCGATGGATGTATTAATTCCAAAAGCCAATACCTACCGCTACGAAGTACACTCGAATGAATCGGATCCGGAGTCGCCTATGGTAGTAGTCTTGAATCAAACACTCAACGCAAGCTACACAGGATTCAGGTATTGAAATTGATCGAATTATTGCGTTTGACACCTTGTAATATTAAGGTTATCAACGATCCAAGAGAATTTCTTCACCAATTACACGTATGACTACACTACCGGAAAGAAGACAGATTTTGCATTGATGTTCGCGATCATCTTCAGTGGTGTAACCGGTACGCGCTGCAGTAAAAAACGAGTATTAATTATAATCAGTTTGAAGGTCTCATGGCCGGAGCTAACATGTCCGGAGAACTTGCTCGTCCCAGCATTTCGATTCCTCGTGGAACGCTGAATGCCGTTTTCACTACTCTTGGAGTTTACATCCTCGCTGCATTCCTCGTGGCTGCTTCCTGCTCGCGCGATCTGCTCCAGAACGATTATAGCGTCATGATGGATGTGAACTATTCGAGTCTTTTCATTCTATGCGGAATTTTTGCCACTACGTTCTTCTCTTCGATGAGCAACCTAATCGGAGCATCTCGTGTACTGAATCGCCTGGCGCAAGACAAGCTCTTTGGCCCGTTACTATCGCCTGCCGCTTACGAGGTGTCTTCTGGGAATCCCGTTGCATCTGTTATAATCAGCTGGGTGTGCGTTGTGGTAAGCGTTTGTTTACTAGTGCTCTTCTCAAGACTATGATCCGTTCAGCTTGTCTTGATGATCGGAGCAATGAACAAGATTGCCAAGATCACCTCCATCTTTTTCTTGCTTTCATACATGGGTGTCAACGTCGCTACCTTGGCTCTGGAACTGACAAGCGCTCCGAACTTTCGCCCGACTTTCAAATACTTTTCGTGGTACACTTGTGCCATCGGAATCATCTCTACAGTAACCATGATGCTGGTTATCGATGCGGCGATGAGCGCTATAGCGATCGTAATTTTGATGGTCCTCATCATGTTCTTGCATTATCAGGTTTGTTTTCTCATCTCTATGAATTTTTATTTAACTTTCGCAGTGAAATTGATTTCTGTGGAGTATTCTAGTATCGAAGGTTTAAACATAATGTGTTTTAGGCTCCGCCTGGCTCGTGGGGATCGATCTCGCAAGCTCTGATCTATCACCAGGTGCGCAAATACCTTCTTCTTCTCGATGTCCGCAAAGAGCACGTCAAGTAAGTTCGCTAGTTTCATCTAATTGATTTCATAATCCGTCTTCCAATTTATCTTTTGAGCGGATTTCATACCTTTCTTTTTATCACTGATGATCTCTTGCAGATACTGGAGACCGCAGTTGCTCCTTCTTGTCAGCCGTCCCGCGAGTTGCAGTCCTCTGATTGACTTTGCCAACGATCTTAAGAAGAGTGGTCTTTACGTGATCGGCCATGTTCATCGCGAAGGCGCCTTCAACAACAGCGACGAAGTTACCAGCGATCCGTTGCAAAAAGTCTATCCATTCTGGCTTTCTCTTGTGGATTACCTGAAGGTGAAGGCTTTCGTTGAACTCACGATTTCCCCAACCGTGCGCCACGGAGTCCAACAGGTTAGTAAATAGAACCCGTGTTCCTTTCCTATTACTGTAATTCTAGCTCATCCGACTTAGTGGTCTTGGCGCTATGAAGCCGAATACCGTAGTTCTTGGGTTCCATGAAGTGGAACGTTCGGAAACCACGCTGAATGAAACTAAACTTTTGAAAGATCTCAAATATTCGAAGATCGGGCGCAATGACGTTGTGGAGTACTTCACTAACTCCGACTACGTTCCAAATGTCGGTTCACCAAATGTCTGCCTTGGCCAGCTATTTTACAACTCAGATTTTATTTTCAGGAGCTGCATGGAAATCCGAGCGACCGTCTGAACGCCGAGGAGTACGTCTCGATGCTCAAGGACGTGTTACATTTAAATAAGAATCTCTGTGTCTCGAGGCATTTCACATTCTTCGATAAGGATATGGTATTGAAGTGAGTTAATGAAAATATAATCGTCCGGTGCAAACGCAGTGGTTTGCAGGAATCTCAACAAGCGTTTTATTGATGTATGGCCTGTTGACCTCCTTAAGCCCGATCAAACAGGACTCGGTTGGGACAACAGCTGTCTATTTCTTCTTCAGCTGGCCTGTATTTTGTCAATGTCATCTCGCTGGAAGTCCGCGACTCTTCGAGTGTTCATCTGTGTCAACAGCCTTCAGGTAAATTTGGATTTTAATTTTCGCCCTAGGATACGGTATAAGGTAGCCCTGATTATATTTCATTACAATCATGAGAAGTGATACAAAAACAAATTTTGAGAAGAACAAAATAATGAATTTATGTACCGTAACCGGTTCTTTAATGTGTGAGTGTGTTGTATGGGAAATCGACATTCCTGATCACACTCTTAGATTTTTCATAATTGTGTATTTTCAGGACATGCACCGTCGAGAGCGTCAATTGAAGGAAATGTTGAATAACCTCCGCATCAAAGGAAAATCGATTGTAGTTCCCTGGGATCACGTAGTCTGTCATTTCACTGATGGTCACACGAACGTGAAAGATTCCGCTGACCTTCCGCGTCCTTACATTTCCGCAATGAACGAGATGGTCCGACGCCACTGCGCTGACACGGCCATCTGCTTTATGAATCTTCCTGTTCCTCCGGAGCACATCGCTAGCAGCGAACAGTATCTGGAATTATTACGTAGCCTTACCGCAGACCTTCCCCCAACGCTTTTGGTCCACGGCCTCTCATCTGTCATTTCCACAGCACTGTGATCCCTAAACAAAGCGATTCACTTCAAAACTATCTGTACGTAGAGCAAATTACCCCAATCGGGTCCTCTTTCTTATTTAATAAGATTCTTTTGACATAAACACATTTATACATAAAATTTCAGCATAGAAAATGATAAAAATAAAAAAATGATAAAAACGAGAAGCTCTTGCATTACCGTAGCGAGTGCCATGTTACGAGATCTTTGGTGCGGGTTTGCCATTTGAGGTGGCAGTCTTCTTCTTGCTAATGTCGCCAAGAGGATCTACAACATCGTAGAGATCGCGATCGCCTTCGCTTCCAATGTAGCCATCGATGCGTAGGAATGAAGTCGTCAGATGAACGTTGTGGTAAAATAAGAACATCAAGCCGAGTTGCAAAAAGACCCGAAGCCACAGCGGGGCACGACGTTCATCAAATGTAAGGTAGTACAGCAAGTAGGTGGTTGGGCAATGACGGAAGAGAAACATCGTTATCAGATTAGCCTTGGCGACAGCGGTATACAGTTTCGATGTCCCGAATGAAGTGAGCTGGAGAATAGCTCGTAAGTGGAGAAATATCGTTTGCACTTCCGCCAGCAGGCAAACACTAGCAAGGCCAAGAAGTTGTTCTGATCGGAGAATCGCGGCCATACCAGTTAGGCTCTAAAATTTCAAGCTTAACGAATTCGGAGTTGCTTGTTCACACTTACCAGAGTGTGATGAATAATGTATTCCTTAGAGTCCATAGCTTCGCCGTAGATGATGATATCTATCAAGTCGTGAATGAAATAACCCATGGAGAAGTAAGCAAGGTAGATTGCAAGCTGAGATTTAGTCAAATACGGATCGGCGATCAGACCTGGGTTCAGAGCCAATCTAAAATACAATATTACCTCATGACAAAGAAAAATTACTAACGTTGAAAGGCAGAGCATCCCAGATATGAAGGCATGACAGAACGAAACTATCCGAACAGCAAGAAGACGTCGACGAGAGAATTCCCATTCGGGTTTGTGGTGACGAGTCAGAAGATCGGCCACACAGTACAGAGCTCGGAAAAAGATGACCACTAGTGGCAGGACGACGATCGCCTCCGACATACCCTGGGAATTCTGCAAATGTGAAGACAATGTGGATGCATTGCAAGAAAAATATTGATGCACGGAGATAAGCAATGAACAAGGCACTATCACTTTCACAATTGAAACACGAATCGCAAGAATACAAAGGTCATCGGCTGCTCCTTGGCGGAAATTGCCACCATCTACACTGATCATATACGTAAAACGCAAATTAATTGCAACAAGTAAAGTAATTTAGCTGATAATGAGAAAAACAAATGAATTCTAATGAAACATACAACATGGAAATGAGGAAGTTCAAGATAGCAACATGTAACAATATTTGACGGTTGCACTCAGCGTGATAGCAATACTCGTACAATGGAAAAATATGCCGAAAAAAATGAAATATGGATTAGGATCAACATCACAAAATTAGTAACGCAACATCAGATTATGGCAATAACTCTGCGTGATAAATACGAGATTGACTAAAATGAAGCATGCAATCATCCGAAGGCCGTAATCACATTATTTATAAAACCCTGACAACGTCTCCGCAGTTAATAAATCGGAAAGATCCAAGGAGGAGCTTTTGTGGAGAAAGTAAACGCAGGTGCCAAGCCATGATCAAGTCGACAAGAATCGAATTACACACAGACAGATAAACACAACAAATGGTGCAAAATGAGCTTGTTTAGGCAATTCGAACAAAGCCAATTCGAAAGTGTACAAATCACAGATCACGAGATCGTCAAGCATAAAAATTAAATGAACAATGTCCTCAAGAGCAATATTAACAATCGTACACGCAAAAAGAGCGCCAAAAATTCCTCGCGCCTGATCGATAAGGGTACACGTAAACCGCGCACATGTAACAGTGCAACGTGACCGACAAACCACAAAATTGAATCAAAAGATTGTCCCGCGAGAGCGAACTACAACAAAGCGACGGGTTCTCCACTCGCAGATGTCATCGCCGACCGACAGAGATCTACCCGACAGTGACGTCGTCGTCAGTAAGGGCGACAGCCGCTCCCCGGACGTCTCGACAAGACGGAGTTTGGTGTCGTCAACTGACGGTGCGAACGTTGGCGACAAGTGAGAAGAGCGATTGAAAGACGTCGTGCTTGCGTTGCGTGAGCACAGCGACGAAATACATAATATTCCATACACAAACACAAATCATAACAGACGCGCGCCCATTGACGATCTTCCGACAACGTCTTCAGCCAGCGACGATTTCCGGCGATCGAAAACGACACAGCGGGGACTACAATTGCGGTGCCTCGGCAATTTAGCGCACATGATGATTTTCCTTTGATCACTTACCGCATTTATAAGGAAGCACTATTGCAATACATTAAAGAAACAAATGATTCTAGTCTAAATTTTGCTCCTTTGTTCGTTTGGAGATGGGCGGGATGAATATTGGAAGCATGCATTACAAAAAATCAAAACCGAAGACACTCAGGGCTCGTTTGCTTAAACATTGACAAAGGAAACCGATTATAGCTATTTCGGTATACAATAAAAGCAAAAATGAGTCAGAGCAGTGCTTCTAACAACAAAAAAGTGATTCATACATAATTTGATAAGAAAGTCTGCTTCAAGGCACAATACAAGCGAGTCGTATAGTTTTATTACTTCACACAGGAAGTGTGAATCGTATTAAAACAGAAAAAATCATATATAAAACGCGGTCAATTTACGCAATATAAAAACCTTGATTCTGTCTTTAACAAAGGCTATTGCTAGCAGAACGATCACAGATGAGCAGTTATTAAGCGAAAACACAGTATATATACTATACATAAATACAAGAAAACAAAAAGGACAAAATTGAACCTTTCACATTAAGAAATCGTGGAAGGATCACGTACGAAGATGAAGTGATTTCCGATCGGACAGAGTACAGTGCAAGATAGAAAACACCGACGTCACAGAATAGATCAACTCCCATTGAAACCTTTACAACCGCCCTTTGAGCACATTTACCCAAAAACCAGTCGGTAGTTGAACATTTGAACACAACCACGAGCACAAACGATTGCAGAACGGAAGCGAGAAAGGGGAGAAGAAGGGTGGAATAAGCGCTATATCAACAAAGACCGATGGCAACATGTGAGAGGGACAGTTTTTACGACAAGAACAAACTATTATGCAGATAGAACAGCCTCGAAAAGCGGCTGATAAGAGAACAGAACGCAACATGCAATCGTGTGGCGCCATTCGCTTTTGAAACATGGATCGACCGGCAGTGAACGAGAGCTTTTTGGGAATGTAACACGAAAGGACAAAGGGCGATTACTCGATTTGAAGACGATCGTTTATCAGTTGAAGTGAAGACGCGATCAGCGAAAAGATTAAATGGACACTTCGCTATATAATGACCTTACGGAAGTGATTTAAAGCGACGTCGAAGGGGACATGTTTTACGGTGAAGCGAATTATGAATTTAATGGGGTGATGTCATATGCATGTACTTGAGGACGCTCGTGACACTGTTTTATCTGTTTACTCTACCATGGTGTGATTTTGAATTTCTACATTACACTTACACATGACTAGCCATCACACAGAGACAATAATGGCATTCGAAGACAATTGATGACTGAAAGCGAGATCTTAGCTTTGGCCGAAACACGGAAATGTTGGGATTATATACATAAAAAGTAAGCAGGCGAGACGCGGACATCATTCCTGGGACACCGGAAGCTAGTCATCGATGTCGTAGCCAAGAATCGGCGATAACCACCGTTCAACGGTCTCCACACTCACGCTCTTCCGTTCCGCGTAGTCCGTCACCTAAAACAAACTCTTCGTAGGTTGTACTAGTTGACTAGGACGGTGACACCGCCGCCATCGGCAAGAAGAAAACAGTTTTGGTAATTAACAAAAACAGTCGGTGGCGTGATTTTTGTTTGTTTTACGAACCTGATCTTTGTCGATCTTCCCCACCGCGAAGTACTGCGAGTCAGGATGCGCGAACATCAGCGCGCAAACAGATGAGGCCGGATCCATTGCGAGACTCTCGGTCAACTAAAAGAAAAAGATCAGTTACTTTCCGCATTTTGTCATCCTTTGGTCTGCTTTGACTAGAAACGTTGTTCCGTGGCACTGATAAGAGAAGTTCCAACGATAAGAAATGATCTTAGGAAGCAAATGTTAGGAACAGACAAACTAAACATAAAAGATCCTACTTCGATTTCTGCTTCATTGTAAGCATCGAGCATGTCCCAAACGACAGTTTTCTCTTGATGGTCCGGCTGAGTGGGGTAGCCGGGAGCGGGACGGATGCCTTTGTACTTAATCGACAGCAAATCTGCCGTTGAAAGGTCCTCTTCCTTTGAATATCCCCACAGATCCTGACGACACTTCATGTGCACGTACTCAGCCATCGCTTCAGCCAACCGATCAGCCAGTGCTTTCAACATGATGCTCGAGTAGTCGTCGAACTTCTTCTCGTACTCGTCACACAGTTCGTTGCAACCTAATCCTGCCGTACAAGCAAACAAACCGATGTAATCAGCTAAAACGGAATTCTGGACAGCAATTTGGCTTCTAAAACATACTGGGCTGTCCATCATTAAGGGGTTTGATGAAATCGGATACACAATAGCATGGTTGGTCATGTTCCTTGTCTGCCTGTTGTCTGAGACCATAGAAGGTCCACTTTGGTTCTGTGGAATTAGGTTCGAAGACAATAATGTCATCGTCCTTCGATCCACACGGATAGAAGGCCACAACACCGTTTGCTTTGAGCAGTTTTTCGCTTATCACTTTGTCGAGCATTTTCAGGGCGTCCTAAAGTGGCAATGCAGAAACGCCGATGGAAACAAACTTACATTGAAGACCTTCTTCGCTTCAGGACCGACTTGCTCATCCTTGAAAATATTTGGATAACCACGATTGGGATAGCGTCCGCGGAGTTGCCAGACGTCAAAAAACGGCTTCCAGTCAATGAACGGAACGAGCTCATTAAGGTCAACGTCAAGGATCGCTTTCTTTCCCAGGAATGTCGGTTTTATTGGCTCGAAATGACTCCAATGTGTTTTGGGTGCGCGCTTCCTCGCGTCTTGAAGACTGATGAAGCGACGGTCCTTCAAAGAATCGTAGTGCTCCTGACGCACCTCCTCGTATTCCTCTTTTAGATCAGTAAGGAACTCTTCGCGTACTTTCTCATCGGACAGCGATGAACACTGAATAGATGGTATCAATACAGTATTATGCAGTACTGCGCTTACCACAACGACCGATTTCGACGCGTCCAAGCAGTGAATTACGGGATTCTTGTACCGGGGGGCAATTTTCACAGCTGTGTGTGTCTTCGACGTTGTCGCTCCGCCGATGAGAAGGGGGATATTCATATTGAGACGTTGCATCTCACGTGCGACGTGAACCATCTCGTCGAGTGAAGGAGTAATCAGTCCTGAGCATCCGATGAAATCTGAATCACGCGGTGGCGATTGTTGCAGTCGAATCGTCAGAAATTACCCGCTTTCTCTTCGATCGCAGTGTGAAGAATTTTGTCACAAGGAGTCATGACACCGAGGTCGATCACTCGGAAGTTGTTGCAACCCAATACGACGCCGACGATGTTCTTTCCAATGTCGTGGACGTCTCCTTTCACTGTGGCGAGCACAATGGTGCCTTGGTATTGACTCTGAAATGAAACAGTCACAACTCTCGTTCGTTTCAGTACAACATTACATTTGGATCGTCCAATTCTTCCATGCCTTTCATCGCCGCCTCTCTTTCCGCGTTCATAAATGGAATCAGGTGAGCGACAGCCTTCTTCATCACTCGCGCTGACTTGATGACTTGAGGCAGGAACATTTTACCAGCCCCGAATAGCTCTCCGACCGTGGACATGCCGGCCATAAGAGGCTGCTCGATGACATTCAATGGTCGTGGGTATCGCTCTGTGTTTTGACGCGCTTCTTCGGTGTCTTCGACCACGAACGCGTCGATTCCTTTCACGAGCGCATGCCCAAGACGCTCTTCGACTGTTCCCGCTCTCCAAGCATCTGTGTCAGCAGCAGCTTTCTTGTCGCCTTTTCCCAGCTTTTGAGCCAAGAGGAGCATCTTCTCAGTCGCGTCAGCGTCGCGATTCCACAAGAGATCCTGCAAGACCACAAATTAGCCTGTATTTTCAAGAATTTCCGTACTTCACAAAGATTAAGCAATTCTTCTTGAATATCCGTGTACAAGGGAAGCGCTCCAGCATTCACAATACCCATGTCAAGACCGGCTTTGATGGCGTGGTAAAGGAAAACGCTGTGCATGGCTTCGCGAACGAGTTCCATTCCGCGGAAGGAGAAGGAGATGTTGGAGACTCCGCCAGAAATGTGAGCTCCCGGAAGATTTTCCTAAACAACGTCTTTCATTACAAACGAGTAAGCTGAACTACCTTGATCATGCTGCAACATTCGATAAAAAAGATACCGTAATTCGCGTGCTCTTCCATTCCGGTGGCGATTGTCAGAATGTTCGGATCAAAGATGATGTCATTAGGATCGAATCCTACTTTTTCGACAAGAATATGGTATGATCTCTCGCAGATTTGAAATTTTCGATCAGTTTCTGCTGCCTACAAAAGCAATCACCTTCAGAATGTGAAAGAATTGGTTACCTGGCCTTCTTCATCGAAAGCCATCACCACAACCGCTGCTCCGTAGCGTTGAATAATTTTCGCTCTTTCAATAAACTTCTCCTCGCCTTCTTTTAGCGAAATCGAGTTGACAATGCATTTTCCTTGGAACGATTCCAGTCCAGCGATGATAACGTTGAAATCAGAGGAATCGATGCAAATCGGCACTTTTGCCACGTCGGGTTCGCAAGAAATAAGCCTCAAGAACTTGGAAATTGCGTAAGGTCCATCGAGTAGACCGTCGTCCATATTCACATCAATAATTTGCGCTCCGTTTTCGACTTGCAACCGAGCAACGTTCAGCGCTTCTTCGTATTTTTCGTTCTTGATCAGATTGCAGAATCTCCTAGATCCGGCAACGTTGCATCGTTCGCCGATGTTCACAAAATTAGTGAATTCGTTGACCAGCATGGGCTCTAGTCCTGACAGCATCATGGAGTTCTGGTTTACGCTCTTTGGAGGCTCCCTTGGCTTAATTCCATCACACGCTTTCTTCATTTCGGCGATATGGTCCGGAGTTGTACCACAACAGCCTCCGACAATGTTTACCTACATAACCGATAATAACGTGAATTACAGCATAATCTCACCAAGCCCTGTTCCGCAAACTGACGAATATCCTCAGCCATGGTGTCGGGCATCTCATCGTAGCCTCCAAGCGCGTTGGGGAGACCTAACGGTGCTTCATTAGGCTACGTTCAACACAAATCAGAACAAACCTGCATTAGGGTAGCATAGAACGAGAGAACTCGTATAATGCGCCATTGCTTCGATGAAAGGACGCATTTCGTTCGCTCCAAGCGCACAATTTAGTCCTACAGCCGTCGCCTGACCTTGTCTTGTGCTGATCAAGAAGGCTTCGCCGGTTTGTCCAGAAAGAGTTCGCCCAGACATGTCGACAATAGTTCCAGATAGGAAAACTGGAACTTCTGGCACCTCTTCTTCTTCGAAAATCGTACGGATTGCGAACAAGGCCGCTTTCGCGTTGGCGGAATCGAAAACTGTTTCGACGAGCAGAATATCCGCGCCTCCATCGAGTAACGCACGTGCTTGCTGTCCATAGGCTGTCACGAGTTCTTGGAACGCTGAAAAGAAACATTAGCGCGTGAAAACCACAAGTTGAAAACTTACTAACATTACGAAACTCTGGTTTTTCAACGGAAGGCGAGATGGAAAGTGTTTTGTTTGTCGGGCCGATTGCGCCGCAAACATACTTTCTGATACCTAAAGTAGATTGCACAGAAAAGCGGACTGATAGAGTAAAAAAATATTAAACTTCGCAAAATGAATTATGTGAAATGAACGCGCTGGATATGACCCGTGAGGAACAGCCATGAATCAAACAATGGTCACAATCAGCTAACAAGTGGACAGTTGTAAGTGGACAAACAGCGTATCAGAAAAGGAAACAATTGATTCATTGCTACAGTATTCAAATTATTACACACTGACCTGTCTCCCTCTGTACGTCCTCGCAAGCCTTCTTCGCCAACTCCGCTGATTTACGATTGATATCATAAACAAGGTGCTCGCACGCGTAGTCAGCCTGAGCGATCGTCGTTCCGCTGAACGTGTTCGTCTCAATAAAGTCAGCGCCAGCTTCCAAGTAAAGTTTGTGAATTTTGTAGATGATATCAGGGCGAGTCAGCGACAATATATCGTTGTTTCCTTTGAGGGGAAGATGGTGTTTGGCTAGAAGATCAGAGCGGAAATCGTTCTCTTCGAGATACTCTCGCTGGATCATCGTTCCCATCGCGCCGTCGATAAACATAATCCGTTCGGAGCATGTCTTCCGGATACTGTCGAAGATTTCTTCACGGCGCACCATTTCTGCCTGGAAATTGTATATTGAATGGCAAACTCGGGGAGAATGGAATACCGCGATGTCACGTTGACGTTCGAGAATAATCGAATAACATGTGGATAATGTAAATGAGAGAGACTAGGAGTAAAGGTCGCTTGAACAGGATCGGACAGGCATATTTAGATTTAAAGCTATTCCACATCTACAGTATCAAACTCAACCAGAAAGCGCTCTCTACCACTCCAACGATAGTAACAACATTTGAAGGTCGGGCAAAGAACACGCGACTAATAAGTGTAAAACGGCCGCTGTTCGTAAGACTGACGAAATGGGAGTCGTTGATCAGCTGAATCGAGGCGCCAACTCAGCAAGCACGTAGTGAATAAGTGCGATATCAACGACAATCATGCGACTGATACGTTTGGCTTTGCATAACTTCTCCGTCCACGCACGCGCTACAGGTCAAAGGGGGAACCGAAAAGTGCGCAGAGGAGATCAAAGAGCGCATGTTGCGATCACGTGAACGCAGAGTCGCCATCCCATCATGGGAAACACCGCGACAGTGTAGCGATGCGCACTGTTTTGCGCGACTATGGCAAACTGTCCAGCTCGTTTTCGCTTCGATCAATTGTGAAAACAATGAATTTCAAGGTATAAGAAACGTGCATTGCCATGTGTACTGATCAATTATCACCGATGAAATGGCGAGTATCTAAGTGGAAATTTCCTTTCCGATCTTTCTGACCGGGACTGAGAGAGCACGCGTGTTTGAGTCAAGGCGCAGACGAATTCTTCTACCCCGGGTGGGTAAAAGAATTTTGTTTCGTTCTGAGACTTTCGTTGATACAGAAGTTGTCTATCACTGGAAATCATCACGTTCTGTTCAACGGGAACATGGCGGGTTTAGCTGCACGCTAGCTGCAATCTGAACTCTGCAAAGTCGGATTTTTTTTCTGACTGGATTCTGGTTGTGTTCATTGCTTCAGCCAATGGCTGCTAGAATGTGGCACAGTTTCTTCCACTCAACGACCCGTGAGGAACAGCCATGAATCAAAATTGGACCTTCGATATTTAGACATGACATACGATAAATCGACAACCGTCAAATTGACACCGTCTCTCGGCTACTTCCGTCCAAAAAAGACTATCCACCGACTATCCACATTTCTGATCTTCTAATTCCAACGAACGATTGCGGTCTCGGTTCGGCAAAAACGCATTTACAAAGGGTTGTCTCTAGCGAATTTCGTGCAATTGGAAAAATCTCCTCGAGAGTAGAAGCGACAACGTCGCAGAAGGCCAAAGAAACGCAATCCGACGTCATGCCATCAACTGCTCAGTCACAAAACTGCGCTTAAATGATTGTTTTCAGTCCTGTTTTTGATTTACAAATTAAATTCTGGAGATAATGAAGGTTGACGACATCACTACACGCTTAACGTGATGCACTCAGGGTGTTTTTGTTCAAATTTGAGAACCTGTTTAAATTTATTGTTAGGGAAGATAAAACAAATCATGCTCCAAAGCACGAGCGGCCTTTGTCATGTCCAGCTTACGTTACATCATGTGTCAAACCGACTGAATCGATCTTTTGTGTTCAGGCTTCACTCGGCGTCTGCTGAATACACAAATTCTGCGCTTTCAGATGTCCTTTCGCCACAATTTCAGAGAACAGCGGTCACATCGCGATAAACTGATGTTGCGATTTCTATGCACCGTCTATCGCACATCGCGGGTTATTTGCGGTCCACAGAGGCTGCCACAAAGCGTCGCTGGCGACTCCCAAAGAACGATACCGATAAGATAGCGAGCGCCAAAAAATAAAGGATTCCGTTGTGCTAGCAAAGATAACGCGCAGTCCTCGAGCAAACGAAAAACGATCTGAGAGATCACTGCTTTCATTTTAATTGAAGTTGCTAGTAAGAAGAGAGATACCGGTCATGATACATTTATTATTCACAATTGCAATGTTTTTCAAGTTGTTCAATATCGTAAAATCGATATACAAAAACACTTTTCGTCGTGTGTTAAAACTGGAAACGGCCACCCGACAGCCGAGTTCGGAAACGTTAGGTTATATGTACAGAAGGCGGGTGCGGATGCCGCAGGACTAATCGCTGTCAAGGTTGGAACGACGCTTGAGTGTGACGTAGACGTCGGACGGAGCACAGACGAGGATTCCGGACATCTTACAGCGCGTCTTCTCGCATTTCTCGATCTTGAATTTTTTGAGGAGATGGCAAAAGATGAGTTTCATTTCAAGAAGGGCGAATCGCTGTCCCATGCAGGTTCGGGGACCTGCTCCAAATGGCTGATAGGCGAATGGATGCTTTGGGATTCTGTCCTCAACAGGATCCCAGCGCTCGGGGACAAACTTGTCGGCGTCTTCGCCCCAAAGGTCCTTGTTGTGGTGGATGCTGAAAACGTTGGCGACAACCGTCATTCCCTCCTCAAAGAGGAGATTGTTCGGGCCGACTTCGCAGGTTTTCATGCAGATTCTGCTGTTAGCACTGAAAAACCCATGTGATTAGATATTCTAGGGATAAACGTTGACTTACCCAGCAGCCAAAGGACGGATTCGAAGACTTTCCTTGATGCACCAGTCCAAGTACTTCATGTTGTTGACGTTGTCCATGTTGATGTCGTCTTCCTGCACAATGAAATCATCGATTTCCATCACGAGCTTTTGTTGCACGTCTTCGTGAGTAGCGAGATGATAGCAAAGGAGAGACATGGCGGTTGCGGTGGTGTCTACGCCGGCCAGCATGAGAACAGAGCACATAGAGACGATTTCTTGGTCTGTGAGCTTCTTGTCAACTTTCACCGAGGTCTTCGTCATCGCATCCTTGTTCTGTTGAGTCAAATGAGTTTTCTCGTTTTCGTCGGCAGCCTCGGAGTTCAAGAAAAGATCGATGAAATCACGGTTTTCATCTTGAGGAGGTCCACGTTCACGTCGCTTTCCGATGGTTTTGACGAGTTGTTCTCCGAGCACGGTGAGTGGGGACCCCTTCAGCTTGATGAGGATCTTGTGAAGGTACATAGTCCAGTCGGTGAATTCAAAAGTTCCAACTGTAAGAAACGGATAGTTTAAAGATTAACTGAAGCTTGACTTACCATAGAAATTGATGACAGGGTTTGTGATGAAAGGGGCTGGGTTGAAGAAGGAGCGAATAATGCTGGTAACTGGATTGGGCTCTTTGCCGATTCCGCTGGATTCTTTGCCAAAAGCAATGCGTTCGATGACGTCAGTCGCGGCTTCAAGGAACCACTTGCACATGTTCACTCGCTTTCCTTCCTGTCCTTCCAGCATCCGCATGAGAACGAGGGTAGTATCTTTCATCGTTCCTTGCATCATGCGAAGTTTGCTATTGGCGAACGAAGGATGGGTGAGGCCGCGGAGACGCTTCCAGCGGAGGCCACGGGCGGTGAAGACGTTGGCACGAGGGTCCTTGTCGGGGTTGAAGGGGAAAGGATGAATCGGCTTCCGAGAGTGGAAGCATTCGAACTTCCGAGAAAAGACGTCAGCGAGAATGTCGACATCCGAGGTGCAAATGACCTTCTGACCTCCCTCGAGGTAGCCAAAGGTGCTACCGTACTCCTTCTCCCATTTGAGGAACGAAACATTGAAAGGCGAACGATTGTCCTGCAGTTCCAGGAGATTTCCAGAGAAAACAGATGTGGGCTTAGGGCCGGGAATTCCTCGTTTTGAGAAGAATCTCGAGCGATTCCAGAAATATCTAAAACGAATACAGTGTCAGCTTGAGTGCAATCGCTATAGAACACTCACCCGTAGATGAGAGCGCAGAGCGCGGCGAAGACGCCAAGGAGAGCGAACATTCTCGACTGAGTGCAGCTTCTAAGTTGAAGAACCATTTTATAGTGTGGTTACTGTATGTCGGAAGACGTCATCGGGAGTGTCAACTGATAAAGAGTGGGAGGAGAGAGGCTGCGCTTCAGCTGACCAGATCCACTCGATTCTGCTCGCGTCATCCGAAGAGTTTCCTTTGTCGAGGTGGAGAGGCGTCAGCTGGCGTATCCCGAAGGTGAGCGCGATAAGGGCCCCAAAAGTGGAAAATTCGGAGGTGCAAACGTTTTGGGGGATCAAACACGAGAACACAGGAGAGAATGAGTGATCGTGCGAATGGCGACAGCCGAAACGGGAGTGCGAAAGCAGTGGGAAAGTTGTAGCCGATAAGAACAAACTTGCAGGAGTTGATTCATGATCTGCGTTCGTGTTTTCATTAACATCCGCTACGGTTTTATCAATTCCTCACTTGCTGTGCAATCGAGGCATCCATTT
>MQUG01004090.1:0-11788 GCA_007213375.1 Steinernema feltiae | reverse complement strand
CGATTTTTCCAAAGTCACGACCGAATTCGCATCTATCCATCGTTGGCAGATAACCTCTCCTCGCTCGAGGCAACTCGTCATCACAAGAAGAGGCCAGAGGCAGATGAAGTGATTGGTGCGCTTTTTCCGATAGGTCCCACGACGAATAATAATGGCGAGCTTTGCGCATGATTTTTTTCGATTTCTGTCATTTTTCGTTGTTCAATGCGCGTCTTCTCCATCTGATTACCCGATTGCGTCTACAATAAATCTCACATTTTACCGTGATTTCAGCTCATCCATCATGAAGGACGGCAACGACTCGCCGTTCGCGGCACCAATCGCCGTAACAACAGCCAGTCTCCGCAGCAGGCATACGTGAAAATGGCGCTCCTCGTGGCCGTGGAAGATACTACAACGAAGACGTCCTCGTGGACCACGAATTTCCGAGAAACGGCGGACGTCTCTACATTCCTCCCGGTCGTATGGAAGCGAACACCCGCGCTCGGGCGCTCTACGACAAGAAGGACAATCCAGTTCCCGACTACAATGACATTAACGTCGTCCGCACGATGCTTCTCGAGCACATGGAAGGTAGGAGGACTTTATCGCTTCGCTATCTGTAAGGTAACATTTCAGGCCATGAGCTGCCCGAAGATCTGCTGCCTCCCGGAGTGAAAGTGTTCCCCCAAATCCGGAAAATCCCTGCGGCCTTCCCGATCTTCCAGCATTGAGCATTTCGGACGAAACCGGCTCTCAGGAAGTCGTACAAAGTGAAACGAGCTCGATGTATGTTACCGCCGAAGAAGGAGACCTTCATGTTGACGTCATGAAAAGCGAAGACAGCTCGGCATCCTTTCTCACCGCCGAATGTGGAGACCTTCGGATTGAAGATCTTGAAGACGACGAAGAAACTTTGAACACTGCGGAAGACGAAGGTGGAAAGGAAACCAAAATCAGTGCGATTGGAGTTGAATCGACTGAAGAAGGAGCGGAGAAGCCTCCAGATGGTGAGAAGGAAGCAGACCCTGCGTCCGGGTTCATTGAGAAGTGCAACTGGAAGCTCTACAGCCTTCTGAATGAAGTCGACCGCTTGAAATGGGGTTTCAACTGGAAGAAGTGAAAGAAGAGGAGGAGAGAAGTTAACCTTATTATGTTCTTACTTTGATGTTTTTATGCTTTTGTTTTGTTTGTCTTTGAAAAAGTGAGAAAGTGTACATAGTTTTGCATAAAATAGCTCGGAATACGAGATCGATCGGCTTTCCTCATATCAAACAATTGCGCCATGTTGATAGCGCTGAATGAAACGGCAACGCCCGTTCAAAACGATAATCTCTTCGATATTATAGGATCATTTTATTGCACATTTAAATGAATTCTACATTGGATGCCGAAATCGATGAATCTGCAACGCCTGCACGTACCTCCCCGGGTACTTTCGCATTGTGTACACCGGCTCGAGCATCGCCAGCGTCTCACCGAGCATTCCGGCGTTATGGAGAGGCATCCAGGCCGGAAACAGATGGCACAGATTCCTCTCGCCGAAGAGTTTGAATCCAAAGTCGCGCGCTCTTGATGCGATCTGCCATGGAGTGCGCCCGGCGATCATGAAGGTGAACGTGAGCACCGCCGCCCAGAGATCGCCGCGGTCGGCCGCGTACTCTCCGATATCGTGAAGCTCCGGAGGGAGGTAGGTGTCCGAGCCGCATTTCTCCTCGAAGTTGAAGATGGGAACAAAGTTCCCCTTTCGAAGATCGTTGCAGTGCGCGAGTCCAAAGTCGGTTAGTTGGCAGTTGAACGGATCCATCAAGGAGGACGTTGGCCGGTTTGACATCTCGATGGAAGATTCCCATCACATGGAGGTAGGCGAGGCCTTCGAGCATCTGCTCAAAGAGCCTCCAGGCGTGGTGAACCGCCAGAGGTCCCTGATTCCGCACGAATCCTTCCAGCGCGCCTTGTGGCGCGAGTCCAAAGACGAAAATTCCGAAATTGTCGGCCATCGTGCAGCCCAACACGGGAACGATGTTGCGGTGACGGACGTTACGGAGACGATCGATGCAGATCCTCTCGCAGTCGAACAGGTGCTCCTCGTGTTGGTGTGGCAGGAGACGATCTTCACAGCCACTTGGTGGTTATTGATTCGGCTCTCGTAGACGCTCCCGAACGCTCCGCTGCCGAGGCGGTATTTCAGGTGGAATCTTCCGAGCACGGTGTCGATTGACTGTTCTCAAGACGGGTTGTTGGCATTTTGAAGCTGCAGATGGCGTTTGAGGAGTCGGTGAGGTGGGCGGTATATACGCATTGTGAAGCATTGCTTCTAGGGCGCTGGCATAGCTTTCCAGGGAAGCGTTGCTTTAGGCCTGACCCTCTAGGGTGCGCAGAGTCACACAAAACGACCACACATAGGGTTTTCTTTTATCGCGTCGCGTCTTCTTATCTCCGCGAGCGCCACTGATCACAATTTATATCGTTGCTTTTTGGAAATCGTCTGAGGTGTCAAGTTGAGAAGTTTGAGGTATAAGTGGTCGATTTCTGGGCTGATTTGGGCAGGCGGGGCTCAAATAATCAGCCGTCAACGAGATCTATCGAAACATGTAAAATTTAGGATAATTATGAAGCGAAAATGTCCAAAAATTCAGATTTATGTGCAACATTGTACTAAGAGAGGTGTCATGTTGAGAATTCTCAGATCTCTGAGCTCTATTGGCCGATTAGTGCCACTCCTAGTGGCTAAACCTTCAGATATCCCTTGACCTATGCAAGAAGGACGCGCCGCAGATCTTATCATTCAACAATCGTGCAAATCTTTGCTTCGATTGGCGGCTTTCGTCTGCGGCCATGTTCTCTCGTCTCCTGCTACTCTGCTTTCCTGTCTTTGTGACCATCGTAGGCCAGCAGTGCCCACCGGGAACCACCGCTAGCGGTGACAGGCAGCGATGCTTCCACTTTATGCCTTTCAAAGCGGATTTCCTCCTCGCCGAGCAGATCTGCAAGCAGTTTGGCGGCAATTTGGCCGCGATTTCCAACAATCGCGACAACAAGAACATCTTTGGTTCGTTCTTCATTCTACCGTAATCACTCATCTCTTGCAATTTCAGTGATGCTCAAGAACCACCGCGGCAGTGAGCTGAACATCTCTCAAGTTTGGATCGGCGGCAGCAAGATGCCCGACTACGGCGAGTGGAAATGGCGCAACGGTGAAGCGCTGACCTTCGCCGAGTCGTTCGTCAAGATCTCCGAGATCTCTGTGGGAGTGAATTGCTTGTCGATGACGGCCGATCAGCGCGGGGGCGTTCTTTGGACGGCGACCAAGTGCTGCACGCAGCAGGCGTTCGTCTGTGAGACGAAGGCGCCTCAGGAAAAGCCGATTTGTCCAGGTTGGTCGCTTTGAGTTACTCTAGCCGCTCTAGCGCTTTGTTTCAGTCTGTCCTAGCGCCGCAAGTAAAGCGAATGCTACCGTAGCTCCAATTCTTCATCACCGCGATTCCCGAGGCGCTGTGCAAACCCGGCTGGAGCTATTTCAACAAGACGGCGCGCTGCTATCGCGCATTCGCCAACAACTCGAACAACCTTTGCAACGCCGACGGAGGCGTCCGCGTGTCGATTCACAGCGCAGAGGAGAACGAATTCGTCGCCTCGCTCGCGAAAGCGCTCTCTCCGACACGTCGTGTGCTGCTCGGTGCATTTAGAAACATATTTGACTTTGCGTGGTTGCACGGTTCACCCTTCGATTACACGAATTGGTATCCGAACGATGTTGTTGACGATTCAGACGAGGGCTCTGACCAATCGAGAAGGCTTGTGGATATTCACTGGAACGCGGTTATTCTGGTGAGTGAACGGGTAAACGGGAGGCACCGAAACGAGCTGTGCCTCTTGAGAGAAGCTCCACGATCTAAAATTACTCGGTTAGTGACAAAATTTGCCCCAGTTGCATTCGTAACCGAATAGGTCGCAAAGTGGACAGCATTTCGGCGTTTTTAAAGTCGTCCATACTGAGAGCTACCAGTTCAAACAGCGTCGCGTCGACTGAGATCAGCAGAGATAACATGATACCTGCAAATTCTGGGTTGAAAAATCCCGCAAAGAGCCTCTGGAACGTGAAGAATCGCTGCTGTCGCTCATGGTCCTTCAATTCCAGATGACACTCGAAGACAACAGTCAACTCTGGAACGTTTCCATCGAATTTCCCATCAATAAATACAAAAATGTGACGTTTGTTTGCAAGAATCCAAACGAGAAGCGCGCCAACAGTAAGCGAGAATCCGAATTTCTGCCTTTAAACCCAGGATTCAGGCTGTGCGAACGGTTGGACCGAGTTTGAAGGCTTCCGTTACTGCGCAATTCCCAAGCAGACGTGGCTGCGAGGCCAGGACATCTGCAGGGACGAGAGCGCGCAGTTGGCGTCTGTGCACAGCGCAGAAGAGAACGATTTCGTGTCGACGCTCGTCGCTGCCGCTGGTTTCAACGAGAAGACGTGGTTGGGCGGCACGTGGCCTTTGAGCGAAGGCGGCAAAGTGGATTGGTTGGATGAGTCGTCAGGAGAGTTTATGAACGGTGCTCAGTACGGTGAGAAAGAGTACAACCACGGCGCTGTCAATGTAAGAGACTGTTTATGGCGCATTTAAAGCCGAAATTTCAGATGGGACAACACGGAGAATGGAACAACGACATTGAGAAATCGGCTGAATTGACCGTCGTTTGCAAGAAACCTGCTTGAGCGTTCGCCCAGGCATCTGTTCTGTTCATTACTTTGTTCTCCAGTCCTAATAAACTGACAGATTCGTCGACAACACCGTAATTTGCTGTTTTGTACATTTTGAACAAGTTGAATTCATCTAACACGTTTATTTGCAGAAAACCATGAAACATCAAAGGGAAAGAGAAGATTCACTGTCGCTCGCTGCGAATCCGGCGCGCCAACTGCATGTCCTTCGGCATGATCGTCACGCGCTTCGCGTGAATCGCGCACAGATTCGTGTCCTCGAACAGACCGACCAGGTAGGCCTCGGAGGCCTCCTGCAGGGCGCCGACAGCGGCCGACTGAAAGCGCAGGTCGGTCTTGAAATCCTGGGCGATCTCGCGGACGAGGCGCTGGAAGGGAAGCTTGCGGATGAGCAGCTCTGTTGACTTCTGGTAGCGGCGGATCTCGCGCAGGGCTACGGTACCGGCACGGTAGCGATGGGGCTTCTTGACGCCTCCGGTGGCGCTGTTGGGGGCTTGTTTCCGCGCCGCCTTGGTCGCCAGCTGCTTCCGAGGCGCCTTTCCGGCGGTCGACTTGCGGGCGGTTTGTTTCGTGCGCGCCATTGCTTCCGATGGTTTGATGCCTGACGGTCGCGTTTGCCACTTAAATGCGGGAATTTAGGCCAGGCATCGCTTTTCACAGTTGGCATTGCATTTGAAAGCATTGAAAGCAGTGCTTCTACATTCCGAAGATGTCTTTTTTCGAAATCTCAAAAACCGAAACGACGAAAACAACAAAAAGAGAGCAAAACAAAGAACTCGGGTCGCAGGATTCAGAGTCCTGAGTGCTAACCGCTACACCATGGAACCGCGGTTGCTGTTGTCGTGATACGTACTTATATGGCGGAGAATTTCAGGTCAAAATGGACCAAAAGAGTCTAGACAAACGCTCCAACTCAAATCGATTCAATCGAACGACTGGAAATGCCAATTGGACCTATGACCTCTTTCATTTTGGTCTGAAATGACTCAGCCGATCTGAAAATGCCAAGTATTCATCGATCAACACTCATTTTTGTAATTTTTAGTTTACATTGTGGTAAAGGTGCTATCTCTTATCAATTACCGTACGGAGTGTGAACTGAATCTGTGAATTGTCCTTGCAATGCCCATCGACACTAATTACACTCGTTAGGTCACTTTCTCATTTCACATATTCACACAAACCAAAGGTTTTCTTGTGTAATTTCAGTGGGTTGGCTCCTACAACGAGATCTGCTGAGACTCTAACATAAATGAACTCGTTTCCCATGCTAATTCTTTCAAAACCCCAAAATTCGGTCAAATTCCCATGCGATTTCACGCGTAATCAAAGCTGCGATCTGCAAGATTCCCACGCGCGGAGATGCGCGACCTCCCCTCGCTCACTTCATTCCTCCGTCACCTTCCGCGCCATGGACGCTCTCCCTCGCGAGCTGATCGCCCAAGTCGTCGCCCTCATCAACCCTCAATCCCACGCAGCCGCCCGGAAGCTCCCCAAGCCGTGGAGAACCGAATTCAAAGATTCATATCGGAAACGCCAGGATATTACGGTAGTTATCTTGCTTGATCGCCATTCCAGAGAGTTTTCACTCGAAGTCCAGCACGATCATCCCGTTTTGAGACCAGCGAGGACGTGGAATTACACCCTGAGGATCACAGATATCAAAGAGGCTACTGGCGCACCTCTCCCGCCTTCTATTCGCGCATTCCTGAACCTCAAAGATGGCGAAACCAAGTTTGACTTTTACCACATCGAGCGATTCATTCGATTGATCGACTTTGCGCGCGAATTCCACTTGGAGATCTTTGATTTGAAGGGTTCATACCCAATGACCAAGGAGATCATCAGCCGACTGCCTACCGTACTCCCCAGCAGCTTGACAATCCGGCACGCAGATGTGCAACTGGAGCCGAGCTTCGATTCCTATCTGCAGCGGAACAAATTCAAGAAGAACATTCTCGATCTGCAGCATTTCGAGATGAGCGGCGGCGCCCTGTGCATCGCGTTCTTCCACTCGTACGAGGAGGTCGGCGAGCTCGTGGAGAATTTTCTAGACCGGAAGCAGCCGTTGAACCTGAAAGAAGGACGAATGACGGTGCCGATCTCGTTGAAAGGCGAGCGCGATATGCGGAGAATCAAGGAATTCATGAAGCAATCGAAAAACAGCGCCACCAGAGTGGTTAGACATCCGAATTACCGTGAGGAGGAGTTAAGAATGGAACTCATTGAGGAATTTTCGATTTTGAGAGTTGAATTGGTGAAGAAGAAGCGAAATTTGTTGAGAAGATTGTTTTATAGAGATTAATAATAAAAAAACGAGTATGACAGTGACAGGCTTCAAGAAGGAAGGAAGGCTTCAAGAGCGGATGACTCCAGGCCTTAGTTCCAGGCTGATTCGGGCAAATTTTGTGCTCAGCGCGTTGTAAAAGTGCTCGTCTTCTGGATTTTTCGCTTTCGAAGACGTCAAGCTGAGGATTCCGCACATTCTTGGCGCCAAATCGATGTAATTTGAGAGATTCTCGTCTTCCAGAATGGTCTCACGGAAGATTAGCTTCTTATCTGTTACAGGATCATATTTTCGTGCTACCGTACTCGCTACAGTAATCTCTCTGACCTGCAGACGATTGCGAAGAGTGGAAAGCTTCACATTTGCAACTGCTTGACCCCAAATTCCGTCGCATTCTGAGAAATTCGCGACTGATTTCGGTCTGTTCTGGTTGATAATATCCTCCGCGATGTCATACGGTAGGTAGGCAAAGTCATCGGGTACGGTAGAAGACCATTCTTTGAATTCGGTCGTTTCTCGGAGGATTTCCGCCGTTCTCCGGCACAAGATGCTCTTCTTACGACGCCATTCGTTCGATTGAATCGATTCGAGTTGGAGCAGTTTGTCTAGACTCTTTTGGTCCATCTTTACCTGAAATTCTCCGCGATATAAGTACGTTTCACGACAACAGCAACCGCGGTTAAGCCAGCTTTGAGAGACCCATTCAATCTTTATTGGTTTCGTTGTGGGACGACGAATAAGAGATTTCGAAAAAAAAGACATCTTTGGAATGTAGAAGCAGTGCTTCTTTCAATGCTTTCAAAAGCAATGCCAACTGCGAAAAGCGATGCCTCAAGGCCTAAATTCCCGCATTTAAGTGGCAAACGCGACCGTCAGGCATCAAACCATCGGAAGCAATGGCGCGCACGAAACAAACCGCCCGCAAGTCGACCGGCGGAAAGGCGCCTCGGAAGCAGCTGGCGACCAAGGCGGCGCGGAAACAAGCCCCCAACAGCGCCACCGGAGGCGTCAAGAAGCCCCACCGCTACCGTGCCGGTACCGTAGCCCTGCGCGAGATCCGCCGCTACCAGAAGTCAACAGAGCTGCTCATCCGCAAGCTTCCCTTCCAGCGCCTCGTGCGCGAGATCGCCCAGGATTTCAAGACCGACCTGCGCTTCCAGTCGGCCGCTGTCGGCGCCCTGCAGGAGGCCTCCGAGGCCTACCTGGTCGGTCTGTTCGAGGACACGAATCTGTGCGCGATTCACGCGAAGCGCGTGACGATCATGCCGAAGGACATGCAGTTGGCGCGCCGGATTCGCAGCGAGCGGCAGTGAATCTCCGTTTCCCTTTGATGTTTCAGTGTTTAATGCAAATAAACGTGTTAGATGAATTTGAAATGTGTGAGAAAACAGCAACAATCTATCAATCATAGAAAATCAATCTAAGATTTGACTGAAATGCACTCGAATAAAATCATTAAAAAAAGTCAAAAAAATGAGACCCCGTTGGAATCTGTGCTTCAACCCGCTCTTCAACAGCTTCAGCCGTCAGAAATTCCCACCTTTAGCAAATGCTATTCGCTTTAGTCGTACGTTCTGCTAACAACCCTCACTAACAAATGCACAAGTTTATTGAATAATACATCCGTTCAGAGTTTCCTCATTCACCAGATGGCCTTCTTTTTGCAAACAGAGACAAACTTAATGTAGGGCGAGTCCTCCACATCCGTGCCGTCCCACATTCCTGTGTTATCCATCTAAAGAGATTGTTAGTAGACCATGCAAGAAATGGACGTCTTACATAGAAGAATTTGTGACCCGAGGGAGAGCTCCTCGTCCACTTGTTGAAGTTGACCCACGAACCATCTAGCCATGAAAAATAATTATACTCTGGATCCCAATATCCTCCAAGCCGTATAAAGTCATCTCTGTCTACCATTCTGCGGACAAAGGTGTTCTCTTCTTCATTGTGGATGGATGTCAATTCGGCGCCATTGTATTTGCACTGTTGCTCGGGAGTTACCCCATGTTGAAAATGTTGTTTCTCAACCCGCAAGTAACAATAGCCTTCGAAGAAACTCCAGAATCCGCCGCCACATCCTAAGAATAGACAGTTAAGTTGACAATTGTTCAACATTTAGCGCTCGTACTTTGGACTGGCTCCACTGCAGTAGTTCGAAAGTCTTGTGTCCAGTAGTAGGTCGATTGCTCAGTCACTGCCGTGCTCTCTTTAGGGTAAGTGGGGCCAGTTGGACAAGGGGGGCACTCGGGTTCTGCGTGTGCTTCAACTCTAAATACTACTCAGATCACATTGTGCTTAAACAAGCGAAGGAACGCACCTCTTGCAAACGACGGTGAGTTCTGTGGCCTCGTGGAGCTGATTGTCCCAAAGACCGTTCGCGCGCATCTAAAGCCGTTCTTTCAGGTTAACCAACGCTCGCTTCATTCGCTTACACTGACGACTCCTTTGCCTCGAATCGAGCCGTCGACACTCCAATGGCGGTAATCAAGGGTGATTCATCGATCCAGACGAATTGCGTCGCAGACCAACGAGCTCCCAACCAAATCCTCTTGTCGAACGCGCCTTTTTCGGCCAACGAAGACACAAATACGTTCTCTGCGTCGCTGTGGATCGACGCGAGTTGACCACCTTCATCCTTGCAGATCGCCTCACCTTCTTTCCACGATTTTCGCTGAATTGCGCAGTAGGTGAAGTTTCCAAACTTGCTCCATCCCGTTTTGCACTCTGAACAGCTCGTTGATACCGTAATCTATGGTCTGAGGGTCCTACGAGATGGTCTTCCAGTAGTGGCGGAAGCCGTGGCGCCAAAAGTGCTCTCTGACCAGAACCAGGTCGAACGATCGCTTGCTGAAGTGCTCGTGGAAGGAGCGGTCGGACAGACGGGACACTCAGGCTCTGGAACAGAATCTGAGAATACGCGCTGACCTAAGAAGCGAGCCAACCTGGACAGACGAGCTCCTTGCGCGCCGCTGTCTCGCAGGACGAACGGCTGCTTCACGCAGCACTCCGTGGCGATCCAAATCGTGCCGTTTCCGTCGTCCTGCAACGAGAGGCAGTTGATTCCCAGCGCGGTCTGCGCGCTCAGGCCGTTGGTGTAGTTGAATGACTCCCCGCTGCTCCAGACCCACTCGCCGTAGGCGGGCATCTTGGTGCCTCCGATCCAGACTTGAGAGATCGAGGCGTCAGCGGTGCGCTGCGTAGCGATCAGAGCTGAAAACGCCCTCATTTGTATCTGAATCAACGCGATTCTCTCACCCTGAACCGACTGGTTGTCTTCGTCGTTGGGAATCGTGACCAAACTGCCGCCGATCTGCTTGCAGATCTGGTCGGCGAGGACGAAATCGGCCGCGAAGGGCATCAAGTGGAAGCAGCGCTGCTGGTCTTCGCTGGCAGTCACTCCGGGGGACATTCCTGGCTGACGGCAAGGCCAAACAGGCCGAAGAAGAGGAGGAGAAGGCGATTATCCATCGCTGCTGGTGCTGAGCGCCTTGCAGGGTTTATAAACAGCCGGTGCAGAGCGGAATTTGGACTTTGAAGGAGGAAGTGGGCAGCAGAGGAAAGTCGTAAAGGATTCTTTTGACGAGAAAAACGCGCGCAAAAAAGTGTTTACGCGATGCGTGCAGACAGCGGCGGTCTGATTATGAGTGCGGTCCTTATCTAGCACTTCCTTTCTCTTTGTTTTGCACGCTGATAAGCGATGAAACTGCAGAGCGAGAGAGACTTGAGAGACATTACGCTCGTGATGAATCCGATAAGGGGCCAGAGAGAAACAGGTGGGGGTTTAGAGACGGCCAGAGAAAGAGGTTCGTGGTTCGTAAACCATGATATTCCCGGGGCCTCAAATGGGTGCGGTAGGAGGCCTTGAGGAAACAACTCCTCGAGTCGTCGCTCTAGAGCGTCGTCTTCTGGTTGGGTTGCCGCGAACATCTGCTGGATCCGCTGGAGGGTGACCGCGTGCTCTTGATCTGCTCGGTCCCTCCGGTTGTTCCGCGCATCTGAGCTTCTTCATCGCGATGACCTTTGAGCTAAAAGGCGGATTCTTGGAAAAGGCGGATTCGCGCAGCGTGCGATCAAAGAAAAGCATTTTCTGCTTTTGGCGGAAAATTTGGAGGAAGGCGATTTCACTGGCAATCTTACTCTTGTACGCGGAGTGGTAAATAGACCATTAAAAAATTGTAGTATGAGCCCTGGGCATTAGTTACAGATTTGTCGAGCGAGCGAAGCACCGGATCTCGAGGAGCGGAGCTAAAGAACGCGAAGTGTACGGAATCTCCTCCGCATTCCTACCACAAAACGATGCGTTCGACGATCGTTTTCAATAGAGCAGCTAAATAAAAGAAAATTCCAATAATTCGGGTGAAAAAAACATTTACTTCAGTGGTGAGGAAAACAGGAAATAACGTTAGAAACATGTTAGAAACAATAATTCTTATTCTTGCGTGGTCAATCAAAGTCGAAGCATCGAATGCACTCGCAGTCCTCGGCCGCTTCACGATCGTCATTCGTATCCTTCCATCATACGCCTGTATTGACGCCGAGCCCAAGCACCAGGGAAAAAGAGCACCGCGCAAAGTGATCGTGATGGCGATCATCACATGCGGACGAACCACTGCTTGCTGCCCTCTCGTACTCCTCGGCGATCTTCTTGTAGTGTTGACGCGTGGCTTCATCCCGAAGATTTTTCTGTTTCAGGATCTCCAGCATGTCAGGCGGACGTGGACGCGGTGTTGTTGTGGTAGGCATCAGCGGCGCCAGGAAGACTTTGCGGCCATACAGCGGGAAGTACATTGGAGAAC
>MQUG01004089.1:0-10140 GCA_007213375.1 Steinernema feltiae | reverse complement strand
TGATGGAGTTGGTCAACAATGGCGCCCTCGACTCGTATTTGCAGAAGAACAATCTTACGCCCGCCCAGAAGATGGAACTCTGTGTGGGGGCTGCTTGGGGCATCGAATACATGCACTTGAAAGTGAATTTTGCTCAATCCGCGGCTTGTTTTGACTGACATTCTTGCAGAACGTGCTCCATCGCGATATCGCCGTTCGCAATTGTCTCGTTGGAGATGGAAAAGTGCGAATCAGCGATTTTGGATTGATCGAGGAAGTCTACCAGATGGATCCTACTCGACGGGTCCCCATTCGCTGGCTTGCTCCGGAGACGCTGAAGACTGCCATGTACTCGCAGAAAACCGATGTTTGGGCCTATGGTACTGACACGTTTCTTTTAGCTAAATGAAAATTTGAAATTTCAGAAATCATGTACTGGGAAATCTTCTCTAACGGCATCGAGCCTTACCCTGGAATGACAGTAGCCGAAGTGCTGGTCCGACAATTCCAATGATCGCTGGTCGATGGCGGAGATCGCTCACGCATTGGAGCGCATCACCGGGCTTTCTCGTCATCAAGTTCACCGCCACACTCCTATCCATCACAGTCCGCTTGTGACGAATCAAACGGTGGCAGTTACGCAGGCGACGACTTTCGAGCAAGGTGGCACGATATTGGAGAAGCATCATAACGTTCCTCAGCCTCATCATGGCGCGCACCACAAGGAGCAGCTGCAGCACCCGTCGTTTGGAATGAGCAGCAAGGCTCCGAAACGTAAGAAGAAAAAGCCTCAGCACTAATAATTGATTTCGGCAACTGAGCTTCTTAAATAATAAATTTTTCTATGTACCTATCGAGTTACGCCAATCGTGAGCAAAGATTTATACAAGATTGAAAACATGTGCAAAAACGACGAAAAATGCTAGATATACAACAAACTGTAATCAACCCTCCAGGCGATTGTTGTTCCGACCAAACTGTGTGGCAAGAAAGTTTGGATCACGAAGCAGCGGACAAAACTGGGCAACGTGAGCGTCGTCTCCGGTGCCACCGCAGATTTCGCACTTTACATTTCGAAGTCGAGGACACCTGAAACAAACCATCTTATGAGGAAAGACAAGTTCACAACTTACTCTACTTTATGTGTAACGGGATCACGAATAAGGTGGTTAGCCCACTCAGCCGAAGCATCGTCCGGGCGAGGACGTTCCATCCCATAACGTTCATTGTACTTGGCAGCACGTTCGTAGCAAAATCGGCAAATATCCATTCGTTTGCCTGAATCGCTACGCTGACGCGTCACGGCGAATTGGGCTACAGTGTTTGCAGGAGTCGCACGACCTTGAACAGCGCAGTCAATGGCAATCTGGAGTGGATCCGCACGATGTGGGCGACGCGGAGGATTCTGGAGATTCAGGAAAGGATTGCGGTTCTGTTGTTCACTCAGGTTTGACTTCATAGGAGAAGAGTCGTTGCTGCTTTCACCGAAGAATGGAATTCGTTCTGGAGTTGGAATACCAGAAACAGACGAATGTGAATGAGAAGCCGGGGACGTTGGCGGAGAACTCATAGGATGATCTGCCATTTGTAGAGGAGATTGCAATCGAGGAGGTTCCAACCAGGGACCATTCTCTGGAAGATCATCAAAAGGGTTGCGGCATGCAGTAATAATGGTCGGCGCACGATGGTGATGCTGGAAATCACCTCGTTTACGATGTGAGAAAGGAAATTGTGCTTCTTACCTGATGCCACATAAGCGTATAACTTCGATTTGGAGGTTCAAGTTCGCTCCGCAACCGCAGCAAGCGCTCACAGGCAAACAAAGCCGCTTCAGCAGATGATTCAGGAAATGGACGATGAGAAGATGCAGAAGCCAAGCCGGTCGGTCTTGGGCGCCAAATGTGGAAATGAGAAACCATCTGAAAAAAGAAGCGCGGAGTTTAGTTACAAATATTGCATAAACACGCCAATCTCACGATGTAAACACAAGACATAAGTGATAATTTGGTTATCTAGGTGCGGCGAGGACCCAGGGCGCATTGCAGCAGGCGAGCACAAGCCATTCAGCGCAATTTAAAAAAAAAAACGGACAAAATTAGCATTTATTCCACCAACAACAAAATAAAAATTATCTCTCAAAATCTCGCCGCCGCGGCAATGGAAAAATACAACGCGGAATGCAAAAATACTTTAATTTAACTTGGAAAGGTGAAACAGCTGCAGTTAATTTCGAGAAATATCCACTTCAATCACTTTGTTATCTTCAACGAGCAACGCGCAAACAAATACAGATGAAAAAGCAATCCTGAAAAATAATGATTTTCAAGGGATGCGCGAACAATCTGCGAGGACGGATCTCATGCCAACCGTGCAAAACACAACGCAGACAGCTTCTCGAATGTTCCATCACTCGCTACGTGCAAAATCGAGAGAAATTTCGCCGCGTGCCAACTCACTCGCGTCTGACCGATCGGACGCCGGACGCTTTGCGCACATAAAAGGCGAGCGTCGCGCACTGTGAGTCAAGCAGCAGCAGCAGCATCCATCCCTCCAGGAGACATCACCACCCAGCCCGGCACGAAGATCGTCTTCAACGCCCCCTACGATGACAAGCACACCTACCACATCAAGATCATCAACGCCGGCGGCCGCCGCATCGGATGGGTCATCAAGACCACCAACATGAAGCGTGTCGGAGTCGACCCTCCCTGCGGAGTTCTGGACCCCAAGGAAGCCGTACTGATGGCCGTTTCGTGCGACTCGTTCGTCTTCGGACAGGAGGACACCAACAACGACCGCACCATCGAATGGACCAACCCCTGACGGTGACATTTGAATAACATTTGATTTTCGGACGACTGTGAGTATGTTTTCGTGTTAGTTCGCTTATTCAAATCTTTCAAATATTCAATTCAAAATTTCGGGATGTGAAGGACGTTCCACGTTATTCGCCTTAAGAATTTCTGAGCCGCTGTTGTCGACGCTCTTCGTTGCTGACGTGTGTACAGAGGATGGCGACGGTTCGACCTCCCAGTCGTAAGGTTGAGTCATTTCAATGTTGGTGTCTTCACATACCTGAAATTTATAAGCTCATTTAGATTGAAAACCAAGAATAGTTAACCTGCATCAACATCTTCACGTAATCAGAGTAGTGTGGCGTCGCCTCGAAGCTCAGCTTGTCAATCATTGACATCATTTCATCAAATTGCTTCGGCAGAGAACCGAGAAGCGCCGGTCGGAAATCTTCACGACACGCAAGTTTGCATTCGTACACCTTGTTGCGATCTATAACCGCAATTAGATAAGACAACAATATTACGGATTAAGCACTAACCAGTGACCATACGCCATGGGAGATGACCCTTGGTACTCTCGATCAGCATGTACAGCCAGCTCTCCATATCGTCGCGCCTTCACAGGTCCTGTTTCCGGTGCGCCTGTAGCGATCCGTAGCGAGTAGTTCCTCGCCATCCGATATCTTTCCGAGGCGGAATTACGTTGCGGTTCTTGTCGACAAACTTCCGCGGAAGGCCAAGGTCGAACATGAACACCAAGCGGTGGCAGTTGTCTTCGCGGCGGCCTATTCCAAAGTTTCCGGCTTTGATGTCACGGCTCAAGAAACCTGAACAATTATGATTAGATCGGAAATACGGGGATCGAAAGAAAAACACAGAAAGACAAACTCACCAAGAGCGTGGAGCTCATCGATAGCGGAGCATGTTTGCATTCCGATTCTTGCAGCGGTCCCGAGCGAGAAGTGACGCTCTGATTGTTCGTTGCGCAGTTCGGATGGAACGCGTCCGTAGTCGATCAACTCACAGAAATGCTTGCAGCGTTTTGCGTTGGCTGCGCGGAGAACGCTGATCTCGATCTTCAGCACCGTCTTGCTCCATTTCTCCGCTTTACACGCCATTTTCCTGAAAAATTTGTTGAAATCACAAAATAACACAAGTAATTACTTCCGCCGTTCGCCGATGATCGCGTTCAGTTTGGATAAGCGCTGGGTCTCCGTCTTCACCGAGTCGTTGATCGCGGGAAGCCGTCCTTCGCGGTCTTGTCATCCTTCGCGTGCTCCTTCGAAGGCTTCTTCACCTCCTTCGCGCCAGGGGCATCCTTCGATTGTTCCTTCAGAGCGTTCCGCCTACCAGTCGCAACACCACCACAGCTTCATGAGGTTTCTCCACGTTAACAGCCATCGGGATTTACGGTTGATTGTGCCGAATGACCGCTTCTTTCGCTCACAACCGTTCGTTATTGAAGTTATCAGTCAAACCAATCATCGAATCGTTTGAGTGAAAATCTAGGTATCTGTCTAGACACTTTGAGATCCGGGGATGAGGTGAGTGAGACGGAAGGGAGTGTGAGCATCGGAGAACAGGCCCAACGATGCGGACATGATTCTCACCGTTTCGGGGGTGAGATTGGATTTTATTCGCGCTCCAGATGCAGTGGTCAAGAAGTCGGCTTTAAGATCCGTTTCGAGAATAATAGCTGGCATGTCTTGTATGCTATGAGGAAAAGTTATGAGATACATATTTAAGTGAGAAGACCATTGTAAAGTACATGACCGATGGTGTGCTGCTGCGTGAGTGCATCAACAACTCCGATCTCGGGAAGTACTCGGTTGTCATTGTTGATGAAGCGCACGAACGATCGATCAATATCGACATATTGCTGGGCCTTTTGAGAAACATTACCCGAGTTCGTGGCGACTTCAAAATTGTGGTGATGAGGTAAATTTTAGAAACATGGAACCAACATGACGAGTAATTTTAGCGCAACGATTGACGTAGCCAAGTTCTCGGCGTTTTTCAACAATGCGAAGATCCTTCAGATTCCTCGTAAATCGTACAACGTCGAGATCTTCTTCACACAGGACGACAACAACATTTCAAGTTACCATAAGCCGTGTGAGAACAACTTGATCGAATCCGTTACGACGACTGTCAGCTACGTGACTTCCGAGATGAAGCCGAATGAACCCGGGGACATCTTGGTGTCGAAATAATGAACTTTCTCTTCGCTTTGTCATTCCGGCGGCGAGTGCTCTTCAAGTCGGCTTTGAGTGCCTTTGATGGTGTCAATGGTCATTTTTATCAGGTCGGTCAGGCGGCACATTTACCATGTACAACACGTTCATCTCGTCCTGACTGTTGCTGTTTGAGGTCTATTGTCAATCGACTCCTCCCACTTGATGCTATCATGTCCACAAGAAACGCACGTGCGTGAGACAATGAGCAAATTCTCTGAGATCCCTGCACTCTCTCGCGCCGCTGCGGCGGTGTGATCGTTTGTTGATGGAGTCAGTCGGAGAACCAGCTGGCGTCGGCGCGGTGAAGGTTTACCATCTTTCGGCTGAGTTGATGATGCCAATTTATTTTGTTCTGAGCGTCGCTTATATTAATCACTCATTGCGAATGCAATCACAGGACGAATCTGCACTACAGGGTTATGAGATGGTAGCGATGTTGCGGTGCGTTTCTTGGGCCAAGTCAATTTAAAATATCTCCGCTCTACGCAAGCCAATAACTAGATTTACTAGATAAGCGGGATACGATAGAGGTTGAATAGACCCAAGATACCTCAAGTCTGTCGTGCGGCAATTATTCATGGCTTCCAAATGTCAAAATGCCTATTTTCGGTTAGAAAATTGAAAAAATTCAACACCTATTCAAGTATCATAGTCAACTCCTGTATAATTATGATTCTAGCAAACGTAGTGCACAGCACTTCTTTTCTTGTCAAATTGTAGCTTTCCAGCACCAAACTACACAATAGACTGAAATAAATGAAATAAAGAAATAAATAAAGAAATAAAGGCTTTTACTAAGTCCACAGATGCATTCGCCGTCAGTCGCCGAGTCAGTCGCCGAACCAGCTGTCGTCGGCGCGGTGAAGGTTTACCATCTTTCGGCTGAGTTGATGATGCCAATTTATTTTGTTCTGAGCGTCGCTTTCGTTAATTACTCGTTGTGAATGCAATCGGAGGACGAATCTGCAGTGCCGGGACTTCAGATACAATCGTGTTACAATTTCGCAGCACGATGTATGGTACGTGACCACAAAAGCCTATTTTTTCACCTTTGCTAGGCCAAAAGAGACAATTTGACAAATTAAGCAAACGCAATTTTCGCTTATTGCCATTGCACACAAACATCGAGAGCAACCAATACAGTTGGTCATAAACTTAATGACTGTACGATAGTCGGTTTCCGAAAGCAAGCTTGAAAACCTGCTATCATCGCATTACGGTAATCGGCGAAGGCGAGCAAGACGGAGAGAGAGGTAACGAGCTGGCGAAGCTGAAAATTCAATTTTCAAAATACCAAATTGCCCCTCTCTGCGAGCTCACCATTATCATGTGCACTGCCAGATCGTAAATTCTAGTGCATGAAGAAGCGTAATAGCGTTGGTCCCCATGCACCAAAGTTAGTCTAACGCCATGACAGTAGGATCCGGCTGCAAGTAACCGTAATCTAAGCAGTTCTTAACAGTGGACTCACCGATTCCAACGATAATGAAGACGTTCGGCGGTGTGCAATGGATCAACACCGACCTGAGCACCTTCCAACGTGATATTTGGTTCCTATTCTGTGATTGCTGACTGTATGCGTATACGGCAAGCTGGAATAGAGTCTAAAAGAGCCCAATTAACCCGAAATAAATGGTGAAAACGCACCAGAACAAAAAGAATTGCCATTACAACGCAAGTAAGAATTTGAATTCCTACTCTTAGCCACGTGTGCAAGGCTAAAATGGTCCTACTGTAGCGAGAGTTGAACCGCTGTGTCGCGCCAAGTGCGGACTCCGCAGCGAGTAACCAACTCAGGACTTGGCAACTTAAGAAAGCGTAGAAAAACGCTCTAAATTGAGCACTTGAATCTGGTCTGGACGCTGCTCCGCCAAATTACCTCGATCCGGCCAACCTTTGAAAGAGCATTGGTCTTGCAAAGCCAATATAGGCCAGAAATATGGTTAGCGTGGCTTGCAAGAGATACAAATTGAGAGTGGAGTGGTAGATTAACGCGTCTAATACTAATGTAGTCGTTCTGTACCTAAAGATTTGTTGTGTATTCAGAGTTTCAAGCTCAACCTACTCTTTATGCTGGCGATTATGGAGATCCCAACCCTTGAATATGGTAGTTGAGGTAATGTCCCGTGCCATACTGTACAGCGCACAGATCAAGCTGGGAATAGAGATATTCAGCGAGTAGGTGCGAGGGAGCGATGGCGGCACTTTCTTGATCGAAATGAAGATGATGAGCACGTTGACAACAACAGCGGGATACTGTATGTAGATGTCAACGTCTTGAAAGAAGGAGTTTATGGTGTAGGAATACATGATTCCAGTCTGAAACAATGAGACAATGTTACGAACAGCTCGGTTTTTGTGACGGTATGTGTAGTGATCGTGGTTAGCTCGACTACACGAGAGTTCAAACCTAGGAAGCAGCCGTCACTTAACCACGATGTCTCACATTCTTTAATTCGTGATGTTTCAGGTCGCGCGTCAAGCTCAATTCGGCTTTCTAAAGCAAAAACATCGGAAAATTGAATCGAATCAAAGTGAAACGAAAAAAGTAAAGTGCAAGTGCAACTAATGATTTCCCCTTTGGAATCGATGACGCGATTGGTCAAAACAGCGCTTTTGGGATCCTGACACTTTAGCGCGGCTTTAGCTCGGAGACAGCGATTTGAATAGAAGAGCCGCCAAGATTAAAGTCCTGCCGAACCGATTCTAAGTCGCGAAGAACTCTCATGCCACCAGAATCACTCGAAACGGCCGGAACTAGTCAGTTTCGGCAACACAAAAAGCCAAAGTATTACCGTACAACCAATATTCGACCGCAATTAAATCAAATCGCGCCATGACCTGAAAAATCTGGGATTTTTGGAGCGATGTACGTGCGGATCAAAGAGGAATACAATATGAAAACTATCGTGATGTGCTTGCATTTCCGCGCACTCTAGTTGAGTATTTAGAGTTCAAGATAGCTTACAATCACAGTTAAATAGAGGTGTTTATTTGCGCCACAGGACCCAAACTGTATCCTGGCACTTTAGAGCGGCATAAAACCGGAGAAACCAATTTGAAAAGAAAAACCGCCGAGCCAGGACTAGGTGGGCATGGAGTGGAATAAAGTACAAGCGATTCGAAGGTTAACCCGTTAAACCTTTTAATGCCAATTCAAAGGGCAAGGAGAAGGAGGAACTACATAGATGGATTAGTGAAACCCTGACAAAGAGGGTTAATGAAAACCTTAATTTTGCGAAAATCTGCCCGGCTCGATAAGAACGAAGTTCACGAGCCTTCGATTAACCAAAATCGACTTGCTCGTTTTTTTCAATAGACCGTGGTTGGGGGCAATTTGAAAGACCAACCGCCGAACTAGGACGGTGGGCATGGAATGGAGTAAAGTAGCGATTTGTGGTTGAAGCATTGAAAGTTTCTAATGCCAATTCAAAAGGCAAGGAGGACTAGCTGGATTAGTGACAGTTTAGCGCGCTCGTTCGAACATGCGAACTTCACAAAGTGACGTCCGATTAAAAAAAATTCACTTCAATGTTCAAATGTTCACGAGCCTCACGAGCAAATTGCCTCGATTAACCTCGTTTTTCAACAAACAGTGGCTGGACAGCACTTCCTTGTGTACAACTAAAAATGTGGTCATTCAAACTGGAAAACAAACAAGATCAAGATGAGGTCAATTGAGTAAAATTGAGCTAAATTGAATATAAGAATAATAGGTCAAATAATTAGGCAAAAAGCGCATGCTTGTGGGGCACAAAGTGCCTCGGGCGATATTCGCGTCACAGCGCTCAAATGATGTCATTTTACATGCTTTGGCCAACTTTTTACATTGATCGAATACATTGATCGGAGGACGAGTTTCACTGGCTGCTTTGCATTTGATGATAAGAGAAATTGTGCCCCAAACGGAGACCACACCAGCGTCACAAGGATTTTTATGAGGCAGATCGCCGCTCAAATCATGGATGGCCGAGCTCCAGACCAGATTGAGGTGCCAATAATCGTTAGACCAAATTCGGAATCAATCAAGACAATTTCGTTCGCAACATTTCTCTCTCCAACTGACTGCCCAAACGTGTTTATTTGCAGATACTTGGGCCTACCGTAATCATTGTCGACTGCCCTGAGCTTCGTTTACATTTGGAAGTAGGTGTTGGTTAGTCTAATTGGATAAATATCGTCTAAAAACTTTTAGGTAATTCAAGATTACTGAGTGTCAGTAAAATCTCATATTGACTCTGTGTTTGGGGTATAACAAGATGTAAAATCAGCAAAATTTAGAAAACTGTGCCTAGTGTCTATATGATGCTTATCAGGCTTCGGAACGGACAGCAAGACAAGGCAAGACAGCAAGGTAATTTGCAATGTAAATCCGGTAGATTATGATCTCCAGTTTAGAGGTGAATTGCGAGTTAATAATGTATCCTCTTTTACGCACCTGAAAGAAGACCGCCATACAATTGTAAACTAATTGCACCGTAAAATTTTGTAATTTTCCAATATTTAGTCCCAAACGTTCAGTAATATCGTGCAATGTCCAGTAACAATCGAGCTTTGCATCTGCTTTGTTTGCATAAAAAATGGTCTTTGTTATCTTCTCTCCGCTTCTCGACGACGCTCCTCGGCTACGTACGACGATTGGCTCCACCTTCAAGACCGTTTTTTCGGTCGTGGCATTATCCATAGCCGTTCAAACAATCGACGTGTTTAGCAAGTTTACACGCTCTCAACAACACTAGATTTGATATTAATTAATTTCTAAAAATTGTTAAAAATATGTTCATTTTAATTAATGTTTAATACTATAATAAAGCGCAAACTGACGGGTACGTTTGTGTGTGTGTTTTCCGTCCGCACCGGCGTCATTCGAGACGTTGAAACGACCGGTCGTTCAGAAAACTCAACACAAAAGAGACGACGCCACCGGCATCGAACTCAGACACCGCGCACAACAGACAAACGCACTGCCAATGAGCCACAGCACGCACGTCTTTCAAACGTTGTAATGAGGATAGATTTCAGGTGTCTCATTATGCGATGAAGCAGTTGTTTGTTGGCAAGAAGTAAAGTTAAGTAACGGATCAAAGTGGAATGAAATGGAAATTATGGCAGTCTCCGAAAGTGCGCTG
>MQUG01004088.1:0-68485 GCA_007213375.1 Steinernema feltiae | reverse complement strand
ATGAGACAATGTTACGAACAGCTCGGTTTTGTGACGGTATGTGTAGTGATCGTGGTTAGCTCGACTACACGAGAGTTCAAACCTAGGAAGCAGCCGTCACTTAACCACGATGTCTCACATTCTTTAATTCGTGATGTTTCAGGTCGCGCGTCAAGCTCAATTCGGCTTTCTAAAGCAAAAACATCGGAAAATTGAATCGAATCAAAGTGAAACGAAAAAAGTAAAGTGCAAGTGCAACTAATGATTTCCCCTTTGGAATCGATGACGCGATTGGTCAAAACAGCGCTTTTGGGATCCTGACACTTTAGCGCGGCTTTAGCTCGGAGACAGCGATTTGAATAGAAGAGCCGCCAAGATTAAAGTCCTGCCGAACCGATTCTAAGTCGCGAAGAACTCTCATGCCACCAGAATCACTCGAAACGGCCGGAACTAGTCAGTTTCGGCAACACAAAAAGCCAAAGTATTACCGTACAACCAATATTCGACCGCAATTAAATCAAATCGCGCCATGACCTGAAAAATCTGGGATTTTTGGAGCGATGTACGTGCGGATCAAAGAGGAATACAATATGAAAACTATTCGTGATGTGCTTGCATTTCCGCGCACTCTAGTTGAGTATTTAGAGTTCAAGATAGCTTACAATCACAGTTAAATAGAGGTGTTTATTTGCGCCACAGGACCCAAACTGTATCCTGGCACTTTAGAGCGGCATAAAACCGGAGAAACCAATTTGAAAAGAAAAACCGCCGAGCCAGGACTAGGTGGGCATGGAGTGGAATAAAGTACAAGCGATTCGAAGGTTAACCGTTAAACCTTTTAATGCCAATTCAAAGGGCAAGGAGAAGGAGGAACTACATAGATGGATTAGTGAAACCCTGACAAAGAGGGTTAATGAAAACCTTAATTTTTGCGAAAATCTGCCCGGCTCGATAAGAACGAAGTTCACGAGCCTTCGATTAACCAAAATCGACTTGCTCGTTTTTTTTCAATAGACCGTGGTTGGGGGCAATTTGAAAAGACCAACCGCCGAACTAGGACGGTGGGCATGGAATGGAGTAAAGTAGCGATTTGTGGTTGAAGCATTGAAAGTTTCTAATGCCAATTCAAAAGGCAAGGAGGACTAGCTGGATTAGTGACAGTTTAGCGCGCTCGTTCGAACATGCGAACTTCACAAAGTGACGTCCGATTAAAAAAAATTCACTTCAATGTTCAAATGTTCACGAGCCTCACGAGCAAATTGCCTCGATTAACCTCGTTTTTTCAACAAACAGTGGCTGGGACAGCACTTCCTTGTGTACACTAAAAATGTGGTCATTCAAACGTGGAAAACAAACAAGATCAAGATGAGGTCAATTGAGTAAAATTGAGCTAAATTGAATATAAGAATAATAGGTCAAATAATTAGGCAAAAAGCGCATGCTTGTGGGGCACAAAGTGCCTCGGGCGATATTCGCGTCACAGCGCTCAAATGATGTCATTTTACATGCTTTGGCCAACTTTTTACATTGATCGAATACATTGATCGGAGGACGAGTTTCACTGGCTGCTTTGCATTTGATGATAAGAGAAATTGTGCCCCAAACGGAGACCACACCAGCGTCACAAGGATTTTTATGAGGCAGATCGCCGCTCAAATCATGGATGGCCGAGCTCCAGACCAGATTGAGGTGCCAATAATCGTTAGACCAAATTCGGAATCAATCAAGACAATTTCGTTCGCAACATTTCTCTCTCCAACTGACTGCCCAAACGTGTTTATTTGCAGATACTTGGGCCTACCGTAATCATTGTCGACTGCCCTGAGCTTCGTTTACATTTGGAAGTAGGTGTTGGTTAGTCTAATTGGATAAATATCGTCTAAAAACTTTTAGGTAATTCAAGATTACTGAGTGTCAGTAAAATCTCATATTGACTCTGTGTTTGGGGTATAACAAGATGTAAAATCAGCAAAATTTAGAAAACTGTGCCTAGTGTCTATATGATGCTTATCAGGCTTCGGAACGGACAGCAAGACAAGGCAAGACAGCAAGGTAATTTGCAATGTAAATCCGGTAGATTATGATCTCCAGTTTAGAGGTGAATTGCGAGTTAATAATGTATCCTCTTTTACGCACCTGAAAGAAGACCGCCATACAATTGTAAACTAATTGCACCGTAAAATTTTGTAATTTTCCAATATTTAGTCCCAAACGTTCAGTAATATCGTGCAATGTCCAGTAACAATCGAGCTTTGCATCTGCTTTGTTTGCATAAAAATGGTCTTTGTTATCTTCTCTCCGCTTTCTCGACGACGCCTCCTCGCTACGTACGACGATTGGCTCCACCTTCAAGACCGTTTTTTCGGTCGTGGCATTATCCATAGCCGTTCAAACAATCGACGTGTTTAGCAAGTTTACACGCTCTCAACAACACTAGATTTGATATTAATTAATTTCTAAAATTGTTAAAAATATGTTCATTTTTAATTAATGTTTAATACTATAATAAAGCGCAAACTGACGGGTACGTTTGTGTGTGTGTTTTCCGTCCGCACCGGCGTCATTCGAGACGTTGAAACGACCGGTCGTTCAGAAAACTCAACACAAAAGAGACGACGCCACCGGGCATCGAACCAGACACCGCGCACAACAGACAAACGCACTGCCAATGAGCCACAGCACGCACGTCTTTCAAACGTTGTAATGAGGATAGATTTCAGGTGTCTCATTATGCGATGAAGCCAGTTGTTTGTTGGCAAGAAGTAAAGTTAAGTAACGGATCAAAGTGGAATGAAATGGAAATTTATGGCAGTCTCCGAAAGTGCGCTGATAAGCTGTCGACTGCGAATATTTGCGCGCGCTGCAGTTGAGAATACAAAATTCAAGGTTTTCAAGATGGTTGATTACAATGAGACTTAAATAATGGCGCGGATTGCGCGCGCTTCAGCGTTTATTAATGTTTAATTTCATATTTGGACCAGTTACATATCAACTAAATCGTACAGCTCCCAGTAGGCTAGCTGTGACGTAGCCGGCCACTGTTATGGCGTTTTTAGACGACGCCATAAACCGCATTCGACCGATAGTGCTGACTGATAAGCGCAATCGCATCCAGCGACCAACGCTCAAACCAGTTATGAAGTGCTTGGCGCTCCTATTCATCGCTTTGCTGACGTTTGCAATGTTTTCTAGTGTGCTACGACGCGGCAAAACCCACGTGAATGGTGAGATTGTATTGCATTTATGTTTGCATTCATTGAGTTTAGCCAATCCTTCTATTGATGAGCGGCAGGAATGCAAGGACCACGATGAGCGAGCCTGTAGTGCAGTGAAGAATGACCGCAGAGGAGTGTGCACTAGGCCATTGAGAATATTGTGTCCAAGGTCCTGTGGTAGCTGTTGATTGATGCTCAAAGGGCCTGAACGAATGATTAAACTGTGATTAAGAGAAAGAAAGATCTAGCTTTGATACCAACACCATCAAACAGCAATTCAGCAATTAGGATTGCAGTACTGAAAGGTCGATGTTACTGTTTTTCAATTTGAAGACACGTTAGAGCCGCCACCTTTGTGGGTGTTTTGCAATGTCTTTGGCTTTGAGTTTTTCAACTCTGCAGCTTTAACTTTTATTCAATTCAACAGAATGCTTCTGATTGTAGTTAATAAACCTGCTTTTACAACGCTAAAGCAGAGAAGCCGATTTAAAAAAAAGGCCATCGAGCCGAGCCACGAGCCGGTTCGATTTGTTAAAATCCTAACGAGCCGAGCCACGAGCCGGCTCGCCGGTCAAAAATCAGAGCGAGCCGAGCCACGAGGCGGCTCGTTTTACGAAAATCCCATCGAGCCGGTTATCGAGCCGGCTCAATATTCACTAAAGTTGACTAAATTTGCCTGTTTTGTGCGTTTAACAGTTTATTTGTTCGATGTGGTTAGAAAACAACGGAATCAGATAGTTAAATGAATGGAAAAGCTAGTGAATGGAAAAAATCGCACCGGCTCGATAAGAACAATTACTAATCGAGCCGAGCCACGGGCCGGCTCGCTGTTCAAAAATCAGAGCGAGCCGAGCCACGAGCCGGCCGGCTCGATTTCCGGCTCGTCGGCTCTGCGCTAAAGTGTGATTTCCCATGCTGCTAGGAAGCGGGCGCTGTCGACTCAATTTTTTTTCTCAATTCACAGAAACTTTACATCGGCATCACGAACTTTGATTCTTTGTTCAGTCAGCATTCGATCACACAGAAGTGAATGTTACATGCCAGTTAGCCAAGGTTTTATTCTCTACATTCAGTTTTCAGTTCTGTTTCGGTTCATAATCCGTTCGGATTAGGTTTTGGTCTTGAAATTCGAGATTTCGGCGTATAGCTGCTTTTTACAACAACCAAATTTTCTGATTTTAAAGCTAAAACGATAAAGATAGATAAAGATAAAGAAAAAAGATAAAGAACGAAAAATAAAAGCGTTCGAAACCAAACATCTGTGCTAGTGACTCAAGCCTATTGGACTTTTTACTCCATATTGAGCTCCATAGCCGTGAATCACATAACCATCAAAATAGTACAAGCTTTCCAAGGATCGGCGCTAAGGAACGACAACGATTCATCAGCGGCATTTCTGTCTAAAAATGATGTTGTTCACACAGAATCGCCAAAGTTATTAATGGAAGCGTCCGGTCTGGTGATGATGCTCTGTTGGTAATGTTCATGACATCACGTTTATTGATAGTTCTTTCGACGTGCATGCCACTTGCACTTCTTAGTCTAGTCTATAGATCGCAAAAACATAATGGATATGGATTCCTGAATTTGCGGCAACATGAAGGTTCAAATCGCAGTTAGTTAGTTAATTGTCTCCTTTCCATTATTTTGTGAAATTTCAGGGTCTCACGCGCAATTTGTGAATACGTATTGGAGCATTCCTAAACATAGAAAATGTTGTAAAGCGGAGAACAGTCCACTCGCATTGGTATTCTAAGAGGATTCTACTTTGGAATCGTGCAGCTTTTACGATCGCTTTTAAACTACAACTAAGCGGCCCGAGAACGTCATACCTCCGTTGTGGCCTAACCATACTGTAACTTCGTCAGATCTAGGCATAGCTGCTCTCGCAGGGTTTGCTTAGTTATTGGCTTACCAGGCTTTGGCTTAGGGCGTGCAGACTGCGGGTTTACAACACAGAAAGAGTTAATGTAAATTTGGGACATAAAAATTCCAGCACTGGGCAGCGACGAGCTGCAGCGTAATATTAAATAAAAATTCTACGAAATTCACTCAAACAACTCAGTTTCTTGATCTAATCCATAGATCAACAAAGCTTAACGAGAAAGATGACGGCTTCAATTTAGAAACGTGCGTCCTTCATCAGAATGCTTCATGTATTCGTTGCTAATGCGCACGTAATAATAATTCTAATGCTTCAGGAAAGATATGACAATATTTTGACTCATGGCTTAGCACAACCGAAACACCAAAAATTGTAGTTTTTGAATCCACCAAAGAGGATTAGCTGATTGTAATCCAAAAACAAGAAATATTCAATCTTTTTTAATTTGACACTTTCATCGAAGCGCCGAAGCGACGATTGGGCGCCGCCGATTGGGCGACAGGACGATTCGGTGACAGGACGATTGGGCGCCGGATTATTGGGAGCCTGGACGATTCCGCGCCGGGACGATAAAGTACCTGATTCTAGATTTTTGGCTGGGCCCAATCGTCCTGGAGCTCAACCTTCCAGGCAAGATTTGTTGTGTATTCAGAGTTTCAAGCTCAACCTACTCTTTATGCTGGCGATTATGGAGATCCCAACCCTTGAATATGGTAGTTGAGGTAATGTCCCGTGCCATACTGTACAGCGCACAGATCAAGCTGGGAATAGAGATATTCAGCGAGTAGGTGCGAGGGAGCGATGGCGGCACTTTCTTGATCGAAATGAAGATGATGAGCACGTTGACAACAACAGCGGGATACTGTATGTAGATGTCAACGTCTTGAAAGAAGGAGTTTATGGTGTAGGAATACATGATTCCAGTCTGAAACAATGAGACAATGTTACGAACAGCTCGGTTTTTGTGACGGTATGTGTAGTGATCGTGGTTAGCTCGACTACACGAGAGTTCAAACCTAGGAAGCAGCCGTCACTTAACCACGATGTCTCACATTCTTTAATTCGTGATGTTTCAGGTCGCGCGTCAAGCTCAATTCGGCTTTCTAAAGCAAAAACATCGGAAAATTGAATCGAATCAAAGTGAAACGAAAAAAGTAAAGTGCAAGTGCAACTAATGATTTCCCCTTTGGAATCGATGACGCGATTGGTCAAAACAGCGCTTTTGGGATCCTGACACTTTAGCGCGGCTTTAGCTCGGAGACAGCGATTTGAATAGAAGAGCCGCCAAGATTAAAGTCCTGCCGAACCGATTCTAAGTCGCGAAGAACTCTCATGCCACCAGAATCACTCGAAACGGCCGGAACTAGTCAGTTTCGGCAACACAAAAAGCCAAAGTATTACCGTACAACCAATATTCGACCGCAATTAAATCAAATCGCGCCATGACCTGAAAAATCTGGGATTTTTGGAGCGATGTACGTGCGGATCAAAGAGGAATACAATATGAAAACTATCGTGATGTGCTTGCATTTCCGCGCACTCTAGTTGAGTATTTAGAGTTCAAGATAGCTTACAATCACAGTTAAATAGAGGTGTTTATTTGCGCCACAGGACCCAAACTGTATCCTGGCACTTTAGAGCGGCATAAAACCGGAGAAACCAATTTGAAAAGAAAAACCGCCGAGCCAGGACTAGGTGGGCATGGAGTGGAATAAAGTACAAGCGATTCGAAGGTTAACCCGTTAAACCTTTTAATGCCAATTCAAAGGGCAAGGAGAAGGAGGAACTACATAGATGGATTAGTGAAACCCTGACAAAGAGGGTTAATGAAAACCTTAATTTTTGCGAAAATCTGCCCGGCTCGATAAGAACGAAGTTCACGAGCCTTCGATTAACCAAAATCGACTTGCTCGTTTTTTTTCAATAGACCGTGGTTGGGGGCAATTTGAAAAGACCAACCGCCGAACTAGGACGGTGGGCATGGAATGGAGTAAAGTAGCGATTTGTGGTTGAAGCATTGAAAGTTTCTAATGCCAATTCAAAAGGCAAGGAGGACTAGCTGGATTAGTGACAGTTTAGCGCGCTCGTTCGAACATGCGAACTTCACAAAGTGACGTCCGATTAAAAAAAATTCACTTCAATGTTCAAATGTTCACGAGCCTCACGAGCAAATTGCCTCGATTAACCTCGTTTTTTCAACAAACAGTGGCTGGGACAGCACTTCCTTGTGTACACTAAAAATGTGGTCATTCAAACGTGGAAAACAAACAAGATCAAGATGAGGTCAATTGAGTAAAATTGAGCTAAATTGAATATAAGAATAATAGGTCAAATAATTAGGCAAAAAGCGCATGCTTGTGGGGCACAAAGTGCCTCGGGCGATATTCGCGTCACAGCGCTCAAATGATGTCATTTTACATGCTTTGGCCAACTTTTTACATTGATCGAATACATTGATCGGAGGACGAGTTTCACTGGCTGCTTTGCATTTGATGATAAGAGAAATTGTGCCCCAAACGGAGACCACACCAGCGTCACAAGGATTTTTATGAGGCAGATCGCCGCTCAAATCATGGATGGCCGAGCTCCAGACCAGATTGAGGTGCCAATAATCGTTAGACCAAATTCGGAATCAATCAAGACAATTTCGTTCGCAACATTTCTCTCTCCAACTGACTGCCCAAACGTGTTTATTTGCAGATACTTGGGCCTACCGTAATCATTGTCGACTGCCCTGAGCTTCGTTTACATTTGGAAGTAGGTGTTGGTTAGTCTAATTGGATAAATATCGGTCTAAAAACTTTTAGGTAATTCAAGATTACTGAGTGTCAGTAAAATCTCATATTGACTCTGTGTTTGGGGTATAACAAGATGTAAAATCAGCAAAATTTAGAAAACTGTGCCTAGTGTCTATATGATGCTTATCAGGCTTCGGAACGGACAGCAAGACAAGGCAAGACAGCAAGGTAATTTGCAATGTAAATCCGGTAGATTATGATCTCCAGTTTAGAGGTGAATTGCGAGTTAATAATGTATCCTCTTTTACGCACCTGAAAGAAGACCGCCATACAATTGTAAACTAATTGCACCGTAAAATTTTGTAATTTTCCAATATTTAGTCCCAAACGTTCAGTAATATCGTGCAATGTCCAGTAACAATCGAGCTTTGCATCTGCTTTGTTTGCATAAAAAATGGTCTTTGTTATCTTCTCTCCGCTTCTCGACGACGCTCCTCGGCTACGTACGACGATTGGCTCCACCTTCAAGACCGTTTTTTCGGTCGTGGCATTATCCATAGCCGTTCAAACAATCGACGTGTTTAGCAAGTTTACACGCTCTCAACAACACTAGATTTGATATTAATTAATTTCTAAAAATTGTTAAAAATATGTTCATTTTTAATTAATGTTTAATACTATAATAAAGCGCAAACTGACGGGTACGTTTGTGTGTGTGTTTTCCGTCCGCACCGGCGTCATTCGAGACGTTGAAACGACCGGTCGTTCAGAAAACTCAACACAAAAGAGACGACGCCACCGGGCATCGAACTCAGACACCGCGCACAACAGACAAACGCACTGCCAATGAGCCACAGCACGCACGTCTTTCAAACGTTGTAATGAGGATAGATTTCAGGTGTCTCATTATGCGATGAAGCAGTTGTTTGTTGGCAAGAAGTAAAGTTAAGTAACGGATCAAAGTGGAATGAAATGGAAATTATGGCAGTCTCCGAAAGTGCGCTGATAAGCTGTCGACTGCGAATATTTGCGCGCGCTGCAGTTGAGAATACAAAATTCAAGGTTTTCAAGATGGTTGATTACAATGAGACTTAAATAATGGCGCGGATTGCGCGCGCTTCAGCGTTTATTAATGTTTAATTTCATATTTGGACCAGTTACATATCAACTAAATCGTACAGCTCCCAGTAGGCTAGCTGTGACGTAGCCGGCCACTGTTATGGCGTTTTTAGACGACGCAATAAACCGCATTCGACCGATAGTGCTGACTGATAAGCGCAATCGCATCCAGCGACCAACGCTCAAACCAGTTATGAAGTGCTTGGCGCTCCTATTCATCGCTTTGCTGACGTTTGCAATGTTTTCTAGTGTGCTACGACGCGCAAAACCCCACGTGAATGGTGAGATTGTATTGCATTTATGTTTGCATTCATTGAGTTTAGCCAATCCTTCTATTGATGAGCGGCAGGAATGCAAGGACCACGATGAGCGAGCCTGTAGTGCAGTGAAGAATGACCGCAGAGGAGTGTGCACTAGGCCATTGAGAATATTGTGTCCAAGGTCCTGTGGTAGCTGTTGATTGATGCTCAAAGGGCTGAACGAATGATTAAACTGTGATTAAGAGAAAGAAAGATCTAGCTTTGATACCAACACCATCAAACAGCAATTCAGCAATTAGGATTGCAGTACTGAAAGGTCGATGTTACTGTTTTCAATTTGAAGACACGTAGAGCCGCCACCTTTGTGGTGTTTGCAATGTCTTTGGCTTTGAGTTTTCAACTCTGCAGCTTTAACTTTTAATTCAACAGAATGCTTCTGATTGTAGTTAAACGCTAAACCTGCATGAGCATTTAAAAAAACAAGCGCTACAGCGAGCGAGAAATGCTAACGGCCGATGCCGGTTCAGATGCGAAGCACGAGCTCGACAATAATATCGCCCCATATCACTAAAGTTGACTAAATTTGCCTGTTTTGTGCGTTTAACTGTTTATTTGTTCGATGTGGTTAGAAAACAACGGAAACAGATAGTTAAATGAATGGAAAAGCTAGTGAATGGAAAAAATCGCACCGGCTCGATAAGAACAATTACTAATCGAGCCGAGCCACGGCCGGCTCGCTGTTCAAAAATCAGAGCGAGCCGAGCCACGAGCCGGCCGGCTCGATTTCCGGCTCGTCGGCTCTGCGCTAAAGTGTGATTTCCCATGCTGCTAGGAAGCGGCGCTGTCGACTCAATTTTTTTTCTCAATTCACAGAAACTTTACATCGGCATCACGAACTTTGATTCTTTGTTCAGTCAGCATTCGATCACACAGAAGTGAATGTTACATGCCAGTTAGCCAAGGTTTTATTCTCTACATTCAGTTTTCAGTTCTGTTTCGGTTCATAATCCGTTCGGATTAGGTTTTGGTCTTGAAATTCGAGATTTCGGCGTATAGCTGCTTTTTACAACAACCAAATTTTCTGATTTTAAAGCTAAAACGATAAAGATAGATAAAGATAAAGAAAAAAGATAAAGAACGAAAAATAAAAGCGTTCGAAACCAAACATCTGTGCTAGTGACTCAAGCCTATTGGACTTTTTACTCCATATTGAGCTCCATAGCCGTGAATCACATAACCATCAAAATAGTACAAGCTTTCCAAGGATCGGCGCTAAGGAACGACAACGATTCATCAGCGGCATTTCTGTCTAAAAATGATGTTGTTCACACAGAATCGCCAAAGTTATTAATGGAAGCGTCCGGTCTGGTGATGATGCTCTGTTGGTAATGTTCATGACATCACGTTTATTGATAGTTCTTTCGACGTGCATGCCACTTGCACTTCTTAGTCTAGTCTATAGATCGCAAAAACATAATGGATATGGATTCCTGAATTTGCGGCAACATGAAGGTTCAAATCGCAGTTAGTTAGTTAATTGTCTCCTTTCCATTATTTTGTGAAATTTCAGGGTCTCACGCGCAATTTGTGAATACGTATTGGAGCATTCCTAAACATAGAAAATGTTGTAAAGCGGAGAACAGTCCACTCGCATTGGTATTCTAAGAGGATTCTACTTTGGAATCGTGCAGCTTTTACGATCGCTTTTAAACTACAACTAAGCGGCCCGAGAACGTCATACCTCCGTTGTGGCCTAACCATACTGTAACTTCGTCAGATCTAGGCATAGCTGCTCTCGCAGGGTTTGCTTAGTTATTGGCTTACCAGGCTTTGGCTTAGGGCGTGCAGACTGCGGGTTTACAACACAGAAAGAGTTAATGTAAATTTGGGACATAAAAATTCCAGCACTGGGCAGCGACGAGCTGCAGCGTAATATTAAATAAAAATTCTACGAAATTCACTCAAACAACTCAGTTTCTTGATCTAATCCATAGATCAACAAAGCTTAACGAGAAAGATGACGGCTTCAATTTAGAAACGTGCGTCCTTCATCAGAATGCTTCATGTATTCGTTGCTAATGCGCACGTAATAATAATTCTAATGCTTCAGGAAAGATATGACAATATTTTGACTCATGGCTTAGCACAACCGAAACACCAAAAATTGTAGTTTTTGAATCCACCAAAGAGGATTAGCTGATTGTAATCCAAAAACAAGAAATATTCAATCTTTTTTAATTTGACACTTTCATCGAAGCGCCGAAGCGACGATTGGGCGCCGCCGATTGGGCGACAGGACGATTCGGTGACAGGACGATTGGGCGCCGGATTATTGGGAGCCTGGACGATTCCGCGCCGGGACGATAAAGTACCTGATTCTAGATTTTTGGCTGGGCCCAATCGTCCTGGAGCTCAACCTTCCAGGCGCCCAATAATCCGGCGCCCAATCGTCTTGTCGCCTAAACGGAGGCGCCCAATTGGCGGCGCCAAATAGTCACGGACCGCACTTTCATACATCCTAAAAGCACTTCGACTTCGTCTTTGATTTTCGTCTATGAAAACTCAGACTGAAAACTCATAAAAACTACTTCTTCGAGATGTGTTCAGCTGTAAGATGGAACTGAGAAGCACCTTTATAACGTCTTGAATACCTGATTCTTGGTGTTTCTGATACATGATTATGGTTTATGTGTTATGTAATTTACGTCACAAGAATACTCCCGAATAAATCCATCCAGAGTCCATCCCCAAACACTGGTTCTGACAGATGGACTACTGGCTATTAAAAGGTTCAAACAACAGTTCCAGGTTAAGATGTCGTCTGTGATTCATTTCCCTTGCGAACACTTGGACGTCACAGACACCCTTTAAAAAGAAGTTGCTCCGGGATTAACGCCTGAGGAACATTACACTTTTTGTTTGAAACGTTGTCGGGCGTAAATCCTTGAGAATTCTTTGGTCATAAACAGCTCCATACACTTCTAAAAAAAAACTCGGTATATCTTTTGCGCTTTACCAGTACGGAATGGCTGTTGAAAAACCGTACATCATGTACATTAACAACCTAACGCCGTTACTGTACTTAAAGTGTTTTGATTCATCGTCGACACTTTAACCTCTTCAACCATTCCCTTTGGGACAATGCTCACGTCAGAGACAATCTTTGAAACATTGAGGATTACAACATGGTCTTTTTACCATATTTGTGTCCTTTGTCTTAGAATTGAAAAGATTGTCTATTTTACAAGTGCACATGCACACAACTCAGTGACAAGCAAAATTCTTTAACCATCTTTTGTCTTGTAACTGTCTAGAAGAACAACATACTCATTGAAAAACCTTCTTAATGAGTAAGAATCGTAACTAAGCATATATAAATTTACACGAACATCGTACAAATTATGTCTTTATTTTTCTCAAATTTTGTATTTTTTATACGACAATCCAGTCTTGAGTTACAAAACTTAAGGCGCTAAGGTGTTTTACCAGAAACTTGGCCGGTCCTGACACGGTCAGCCTGTTGACGCGCCTGCAGTTAAGCAGTCAACAATGCATTTGGACGGCTGTTTGGTCACACCAGCTTTTTCTGGCTATTTTCGGCCGCTTCGCTTGATTCTGACGACATCAGCGTTCCTCTCAACCTCAAATTAGTCTGGAACGTCTGGAATGGAAACACAGAAATCTGGCCATACTTGTAGACATTCCATCTTGATGTGTCAAATTCTGTTTCTTTGGTCGCCTCAAAAACCAACCGGAAGTGATTTTTATGTAAAGAGCAATGCTTTTATGGAAAGCATAACAAATCAAATGTCGGACTTCCGAGAACGACACGATGTTATGGTGAGAGTCAGTCCAGTCATAAACTGATAATACTTCATGGTGGGTTTTTACTTTTCAGACCTTTAGAAAACTAACATTTGTGCGTTTGTCTGATGTGCGGGGTGTCTGGTTTGACGCACGGTGGTTTCGTCTCTTTTGTGTTGTGTTTTTGAATGACCGGTCGTTTCAACGTCTCAAATGACTCCGGTGCGGACGGGAAACACACAAACGTACCCGTCAGTTTTCGCTAAGGTTTCTGTGGCATTAGTAGTAGTCAAAGCCTAGTAGGTAGTCAAATTTGGATATCAAAAATTATTTGGATAATTTGGATTGTCAACTACTTTGTAATTTCTGCAATAAAGCACATGTAATTAAGATTGATGGGATAAATTCCCTTTTTTGGTCATTACAAAAACAGATCATAAGTGGATTTTTTGCAAAGAGCAAAGCTTTTATGGAAAGCATAACAAATCTAATGTCGGACTTCCGGGAAGGATATGCTGTTATGGCAATGACTCAATCATGGATAGGAATCGCCGAGAAAGGACCAAACAACCGCTATTGAACAATTCAATGCGTCATTGTTTGAAGGCTGATTCTAAAAGACAAAGCCAAGATCAAGCCTGGTCAATGATGACAACTCGCCTTTGTCGCTACAAATAAGATCAGAAGGCTCTTAGCACTGAAACTAGGTGTACATTTAGTGCTTCAAGCCTAAGCTTGGAGCACTAATAAGCTCAGCAAGTGAGAGAGCAGCGCTCAGCCTTCTTATTACAGCGTTAAGAATTCCCAAGCCGTTGAGTATGCTACGCAATGCAAAGTCTGGTATCCGAATAACTAGGCAAACACCGTGGCACTGCCTAGGCCTAAGCTTGAGGCAGTTACAGTATGGTTAGCCTTGCCTGTTAATCATTTAACTAGCTAATGTAAGCCTGGCGTCATGTTAACCTGTGGAGAGTTTTCCTGGCGGAGAGTCAGCTCTTGTTAGTGGTCAAGGCTGGCTTAAACCTTGATTTGTTATTCAATAATTGAATGCCAAACAGATATGAAACTCTGCAGCCTTCAAAGCGTCTTCTGTATTCACAGTTTGTTCAAGTTCATCTGATCAAGATTTTTAAGAGAACAAGACAACAGCGCGAACTTTGATTTGCGCCCATGTCATGCCGCCGTTAGGCTCATCATTGGCGCTTTAACCTCTCTAGCCAATCCCATCGGGACCATTCTCACGTCAGACACGTACTTTGAAACTTTGATGTCTCAAAACATGGCTTACTCAGCTTTGAGTCCTTCGATCAGACTATCAAGAGCTTAATCCCTTTGCGAAGTGCACACACGAAATCCACCAAAAAGACAAATTGCTCCTAGATCCCTGCCAACTGGCCAAAGAGCGACTGGCCAACTGTGCACGTCCTCAACTCAACTCAACGCAAACGAACAACTTCTTCGTGCATCATCTGACCCATAATCTTCGGTCAAGTTGACGACCTGGCACATGCCTATTAAGCATCGGGTATATCTGCCTTGCTTTTGCTAAGCTCACACATGATATCGTTGTTTACGACTACCTTGGCTCAACTGATGACGAAACGCAATACCGCACACGAAAATAGCGCCTTAATCCCCAATAAGAAAGCCGTATTTCTTTGTAAGATGGAGGTGAAGCCTTTGAACCGAGGTTATTGTGGTGTTTTTATTCTAGCCGAATGTGAAAACAAGGAATTTTATGTCTATTCGTTGGCTGTCGTGTATATTTCTTTATTTCGCCATAAGCAATTTTCTGTTCAGCGGCTTATTAGCAAAGCTTAGCGGTTGAAAATTGGGATTTGGGCTGAAAGACGATTAACGCTAGGATAATCTCGTGTTGTGCGATCGCAAATTTAAGATTTCGAAATAAGAATTTCGTTGTTTCTGATTTGTTTTCGATTTTTTTAATGCGAGCGCAACCATTAAATACAATGCTGATAGGACTGATGTTAACAGCGACACTCCCAGTTTTGTCAGTGTTGCTTCCACTGCTGTAGGAGTGCAGAGATTATCAACAACATTTTGACAATCCTTGTCACTACCATAAGGATTTTGCGCGCTAATTCGAAAAAAATGGTGGAAAATGCAACAAAAAAAATACAACTTCAAAACCTGAAAAAGTTGACTCAAGCGACGATTTACAGCTAGTTTCAAATTCCAATTTCTCTAATTTTGTATACCCCTAAATTGACCCTCGCGATCTCGAGGGTGCAATCAGATTTTTTATACGACACTCCAGTCCTTAGTTACAAAACTTAAGGCGTTAACGTGTTTTACCAGAAATTTGGCCGGTCCTGACACGGTCAGCCTGGTGACGCGCCTGCAGTTGGACGGCTGGTTGGTCACTCCAGCTTTTTTCTGGCTAGTTCCGGCCATTTTGCTTGATTCTGACGACATGCACGTTCCTCCCAACCTCGAATTAGTCTGGAACGGCCATGGAAACACAGAAATCTGGCCAAACATGTAGATATTCCATCTTGATATGTCAAATTCCTTTTCTTTGGTCGCCTCAAAAACCAACCGGAAATGAATTTTATGTAAAGAGCAATGCTTTTATGGAAAGCATAACAAATCAAATGTCGGACTTTCGAGAACAACACTGTGTTATGGCAAATATTGAGTCCACTTGACACTGTGAACTCTTTTCAAGTCGATTTTCACTCGAAATTCCAGAATCCTTTTGAGTACAATTGCTTACAAGTTTGCATAAATGACCAAGGTAAACCCTCTTTATCACCGCCTATGCGTGAAAACAACAGTTGATGCACTGAGATCAAGATAAGCTCTTAGCTGCTAGCATCTTTTTGTCGACTGTCGGTAGAATTCGGTAGCTATAACTCAAGTTTGAAAAAGCGTTTTGCTATTTAAAGTTGCTTGGAGCTCCCGCCTGAATACGTTCAAGTGTTGAAGTAAAACGTTAAACGTCATGTGTTCGGTTAAGGCCTTGTTTTCGTTCCACATAACACTTACGGCGAGGGTGTCGTTAAACACTCCAATTATGCGACAGACCAATTAACGTTTTGTCGCAACAGCACCTGTTGTTTTTATGTGAATTCGCAAAAGACAGATATCAATTCGCAAAAGACAGATATTGGCGGGATATCAAAGATCCGACAAAAAACAACATTTTATGGTTGACCGGAAATGTTTTCAACTTTTTAATTGTCTAGTCTGTTCTCCACTTCCGCTCTATTTTTTGCACTTTTGTCCTAAGCATTTTGAACTGGCCAAACAGACTTGACATACTTGTTTAAACGTCGTTCCGTCTCAGGCATCCCGGGCTTGTTCAAAGGTCTTGCACTGAAACCTTGTGCAACGTTTCACCAGCCACTCGCACTCTCAAACAGATTAGCGTTAAGAGATCTGCGATGCAATGGTCCTAACTTGTCTCGGGAAGCTAGAGCATAACAAGCTAGAGCGTCTTCCACCCATTTCAAAGATCAAAAAACTGAACTTAAGTCTGGATCTACTTTTTTGAGCCCATTGTTCTTAGCCCAAAAAGATGTGAGTTCCTTGAAAGTGCTTTGCCAACAAGGCAACATCAAAGAACATTTGAACTGAGCTTTGAACAAAGATTCAAATTGCCTATTTACCCTGAATGACCAGTAATTGCCCTAGAACAAAAGCCGTAAATATGCTCGCTTTGCACGTTTACGTGTTATTCAGTGTTTGTGAGCCACAGAAAGACGGATTGAAGACGGATGTTTGACGATCCATAGATCATACCTTCGGTTCCGGCTGAAGCGTTATTTTGACGGATGTGGTTTTGAAGTGATTTCAGGTGGTAAAGGTGTTGACGCGCACGCCTTCGTTTAGCGTCAATTAATCATCCAACCACGCTGAGTTAGGTATGTAGCATGGCTTATTTGTGTTGTAGCTTGCTTTGCTCATTGCACAAAAAACGACAGAAATTCAGTAATTTGCAAGTGCAAACTTGAAAACTGAGTCATATACAATGTACTATAACGCTTGTACGCGACGCTTTGCTATAGCGAGATCTAAGCAAGTGAACCCATTAAAACCACGGCAATTCGGTAAAGACACGTACGTTGGTGTGGTAACAAGATTCTGAGAAAACTCTAAAGAATTTCGATTCAGTAATTTTCAGGTGCAAAAATTACTTAAATTTCAACGTAATAACGATGTGGCCGCTTATGAGAAAGCGTGAGTATCATACTGAGCTTTCTCCTCCCTACGAAAGCACTATTTGTCAACGTAACGGGCGTTTTTTGTTGGTTTCCCAATCGGCTTTTATCGAATTTGCGTTTTTGAAAAAAACGCTGAAAAATTAAATGAATGAACTAGAGCGCGCGCAAATTTTAAGCACTTTACGACGGTTCTGATTGTCTTGCCATCAAACAATCTCTTCATCGCAAAATGAGACACCTGACTTGTAACCTCCTTTCACGGTCTCCAAAACAAGCGCTCATTGACAATGCGTTGTCTGTTGTCAGCACGGTGTCTGAGTTTGTGGTGTCGTCTCTTTTGAGCTGAGTTTTCTGAGCTTCTCGTCAACAAAAAACCGCTTCATCACCAAATCAGACACCTGATATCTATCCTCATTGCAACGTTTAAAAGACGTACGCGCAGTGGCTCATTGGCAGTGCGTTTGTCTGTTGTGCGCGGTGTCTGAGTTTGCCGCCCGGTGTTGTCGTCTCTTCTGTCTTGCGCTTCCTGAATGACCGGTCCTTTCAATGTGTCGAATGACGCCGGTGGGAGTTTTCGCTTCTTTTTTTTTACAAAGGTGGTATTTTCTTCTTCTGACGGAAGCGTTGAAATCAATGTTTACTACTACTATTGTCGGATTAAATCTGAATTACGCGTTTCGAAAAAGGCGCGAAAAAAATTTTCTCTGTACGTCTGGACTCTCTTTTGCTTTGTTTTCATGATGGTTGCTGAAAACGCTAAATACTCTTTCCACGAGGAGTAAAATCGAAAAAGAATCAATAATCAATTGTTGATAAGGCTCTTCTGCATCTTATGCGCCCATTTCCACACCAATTGGTGGAAATTCAACAAAGTTGTAGCGATTTGTAATATCAGTACATATCACTACAAGGAATTGAAATAACTTTGTTCACATTTCACGGATTAGCGCTGAAATTGGTGCAAAAGATGCGGAAGAGCCTCATCTACAATTATTATTGACTCTTTTTTGATAATAGTCTTCGTGGAACAAATAATTCGTTGAAGTATGGCGTTGAAGTACAAGTTTTGCGGACAGCGTTGAAATATTAGACTATTATCAAAAAAGAGTCAATAATAATTGTAGATGAGGCTCTTCCGCATGTTTTGCACCAATTTCAGCGCCAATCCGTGAAATGTGAACAAAGTTATTTCAATTGATATGTAGTGATATTACAAATCGCTACAACTTTGTTGAAATTCCACCAATTGGTGTGGGAATGGGCGCAGAAGATGCAGAAGAGCCTTATCAAGAATAGTTATTGATTCGTTTTCAATTTTTATCCTTGTCGAACGAGTATTTAGCGTTTTCCGCAATAGTCATAAAAAACAAAGCAAAAGAGAGTCCAGACGTACAGAGAAAATTTTTTTCGCGCCTTTTTCGAAACGCGTAATTCAGATTTAATCCGACAATAAGAAACGCTTGGCTAAAACGGGAAACGTCATACATTCGGATAATGTCTTGTTTTTACGTTTGACATAACACTTAAAACAGGAGTGCTCTCAGTTGAGCGTGTAAATTAAGAATCTATCGCAACAAGCATGTGATGTGAAGTTGGCCGTGCCACTTAATTTGGCTACCGTAACAAAGCGCTAGAAATCAGCGCCTTAGTTTCGACGATTCGACGATTGAATCTTCAGTTGAACAACCTCTGCAGATGCTAATCTCAAAAAACTCAAACGTTCGTCTTTTGCATACTAAAGATCACCCCTTAGGAGCTTCTGATCCTCAATTCTAAGGTTTCTGATCAGTGTAAGATCACATTCTGACTCACCCACAATTTACCGTGCATTTTCACAGCGAACCCGTCATCGGTCGCCCACAAACGCGCACACTCTAACCTTTGCGCTGGCCAAAAACAGCCTCAGCAAGATGCCAAACTACGCTCGCAACCTTCTCCCCAACTCCCCGACCGACGTCCGTACCTCTACCTTTCGCGTGTACGCACGCGCGCGGCTCATCCTCGGCGGCTAAATCTGCCCACGTTTGTGTCGCCATGCCACCCGTCCCACAGGCGCTCATTACCATTAGAGCCACACGTTCTTCGCAGGTTCTGCTTGCTCAGTGGTGCTTCGCCAGGTCCCCCTAATCCCGCGAGGGACGCTCGCTCGCACGCGCGTCCCCGTCCCCCCTGAGAGTCGCGCTGTCAGTCACGCCCAGTGCCGCTGTAGCCACACCTCATCACGCTTGCGCTCCTCTCCATTTCACGCACCGAACAAGCCGCTAATTGGCTTCCTGTACACGTGCTGCTGTATATAAACTTGTCCATTTCAGCCCACCGCCTCACGCGCGCCAATGTCCACTCAGTCGACTCCGCTGATGCCGACACACCGCGGTTTCTCTCCCAAAGCTCGTGAGATCCTGCTTGACCCACCGGGCACTTCCACAATGCAGCAACAGCAGGCAAGACTCGGCACTCTAGGTAGCCCGAACCGTGCAGGCTCCTCGATTCGTCGACTGTTTGGTTTAGCAAAGTGCGAGACCGAAGGTGAGCTGCGGCGTGCAATCCTAAACGGTTGCGCAACGCTGATGCGCACCGACTCGCAGAGTACGCAAAAGTCAGTCTCCTCCACGCAGAGCAGCCCTCTCAAAGACCAGGGTTTGTTTTGAATGCGCACGCAGGATTAGAGGGTTGATGGCGGAAGTTTTAGGCTTTGACGATCTCGATGACTTCCCAAAGGCTCAAAAGCAGCAGAAGGTGCACAAGCTTCTGGGCGATATTGGCAAGACCAAGTCGGCCGGAGACGTTTTCCGCAAGAATACGATTGTCAAGACGTTCCAACAGGAGAATATCATGCGACTGCCAAGGTAAATTGAGGCTAAAGCAATTCCCAAGCAACGTGGAGTGATAAGTAGACTTTATAGGCTTGAAAAATCCCCGAAAACTGGCTAAAATGAGTCCTAAATGGCTCGGCCAGGTTCGCTTAGTCTAGTGTAGCCTTTAGTGGGGTACCTAAGCTGAGGTATTGGCATTTGAACCCCATTTAACCTTAAATATCTCGCATGTACTACTTCCTCTCAAAAGTCCAAACAGACATAACAACCCTAAGGTCACAAGTCCGCCGCGTATTACCCTATCAACACATCGAACAGACAAAACAATACTAATCGCGCCTTGCGCAGTGATATTAACCAGGATTCAGGAGCTAATAACGCGCCATTTCAGTGTCGATTCCGATCTCGAGGGAGCAACCCGGTTCCGGCAAATCGTCCAACGCGACGACTCCTTCGACTCGGTCGGCAGTTTCACCGACATCTTTGATAGTTCTTCAACTCGCAAGAACGCTTATCAGATGAAGTGAGGCGTAGTTTATTTATTCAAACGCTGCATCAGTCGCTACCCAACACGTAATTGTATGTTATCCCACTCCTTGTCTTCTTCAATGTTTGTCGTCGTCTTCCGTTCGGCTCATATTAAATATCTTTGGCTGTAATTAGGCGATGAAAATCCCTTCGTGAATGAGAATCCCTAGAGCATGATTTGAGCGCTTCTGTAAACATGAAAGAGAAGAGGTCGTTGGCGCAGATGATGATGTTAGGTGTTAGCTGCAAATGTTGTTTACGGAGCAATGGAAAACTCGGTGCGTTCATTAGCGCGAGGGAAGGGATTGATTAGGGAGGAGAGGTGGGTAAACAGGAGTATAGTATAGTAAGGTGGCAAAAGTAAATATTGCATTGTTGAAATAAGCAATTAAATGTAGGACTTTTCTCGTCTGTTGTCTGTAAATTGCGATTAGTCACATGTAACCAGAGCTAATTACAGTTAGATTTTTGATAGATTTACACAATTTGAGTCCCTCCGCTGCTAGAAACGGTCACTGAACCATGACAATCATGTCATGATCATGACAACTACAGTCAAACAGCCTCGCTTTGCCTCCAAATGATACCAAAAACACAGATGACCGTGTGAGCCAAAGCCGTAACGAACCGAGAGCAGAATTCAACGAGTCTTGAACTCTAAAGGGCGTTGAACGCTGCTAACTTCCTGCTAAAAATCGCTATTGTATAGATAATCGTGCTTAACCAACCGGTCAAGCCGAATAGTGCAATTGGGTAATCATGAACGGCGGGACTACAGGACAAGTACGCTTCCCCTCTGCATTTTGTGTTCTAAGTACATTGGAAATTGTGTCAGGTCTCAGGATCACGGTTCGTCTTTGGCTACAGTACTCTTCGTTCGTAACGTTCAGTCAAGAATAACTTTGAGGCTTAAGCTTCCGTGGTAAACAGGAAATTACCCGCAGCGGTGTGGGTTTGTTTACGTAAACAAGTTTTGGCTTCTCGCCGGCGGATACGGTAATCCTTTCAAAATTGTTTGTTACGGGCGGCGGTGAGGAGAAAGTTCTCCATTTAGCAAAGAAGTCTTTGAGTAAACAGGAACTCAATTTCAGCGGAAAGATAGCCGAGTGCGATTTACTATGCGTAGGTTGAGCTTTTGATCTTTTGGCTTTTTAGGAGCTCACTAGTTATCTAGCACAATTATCTTTGCATTTGAGCGCAATTAATGTCAGCTGGGTAAAAATACACATTCATGGTGCGAGTGCTTAATTGTGAATTGCTAAGAGCATGTTCTTCTGAACACGATGATCCATTTTCCAAGCTAACTGCGATAGCTGCAGCAACATGATTGTAAAATCAGACTTGGTTTTTAACTGAGTTTCTAGACAGACGGCAGATAACAGACAAATAGCAAATCATGAATCATTTTCTGATGCCTCATGCTTGATCCTCTTGTTACGATATGGATCAAAAATCCTTCTCATATAAACAAAATAACCGTTGAATGTCGTCGAATGTCAAGCAAACGCAGAATTGTTGGCAAAATCCGAACAAAGAATGAACTTTCGAGTGTATAAATTGGTTTCTCTTCGCAAATTCGTCATTTTTAATTTTTCTAAAGCCTCTGAGTGTTTACAGACTTTAGTTCACCTCGTGAGGGTGGACATTTACTCCGCCAAGTTCACCTTCTCTCCTTCAAAACAGAGAGTTTGACAGTGTGACTCATCTGACATCACTTTTCATCTTTTTCTGTGGATTTCATCGCAAACGACTCCTCCACTCGATTCGTAAGAGACGAATTGTGGAAAGTGATTTCACGTCCGGGATGAAATCATCTTCCTCGTTTCGGAAAACAAATTAGCAGGCCAAAGGTCCACAAAGCCTTAGAGCCACTCACAATCAGTTGATGCCTCCCTCAAACGATTAGAAGCATTAGATGGAAAGGATTTCTTTTTGTTTTCAGTTTGAGGCTCTTTTTGAAGAGTAAGCAAAGAAAAAGAAAGTGACCTAGCAAAGCGATTATCCCAGGGTATCGCAGAACCTTTGATACCTCCGACGCACGTCCTAAACCTGAATCTAAAAACAGCGCTTTTGGAAATAACGATATTTGCGTCATGAAATCGTAAAACTTTGATGTCCTTCGGCGCTTTATAACTTTAAACATAGCCAGGTAATCGGTATGACTCATGGCGAAAAAATCGTACAGTTGGTGGCACAATCAGCTGTTTACTCGTGATGATACCACAACTCTTAAAATTCCTTATGTTCTTGAAAATAAGCATCTTGAGAATATGAGTATGAGCTACGCCTTGATAATGGATAAGTCAAGATGTGATAAACTGCGTATAGAAGATAAAAAACATAAACGATGCCTTGACCTGAACAATGTATTTTGTGTTTTTCTCATTTCCGCTTAATCAAAGCGAGACAAGCCATTAGAGATGGCCACATTGTCCTACAAAGACTCAACCACCTGATGAATAGACGAAAACACCATAAAAATGTAACCAGTTATTGTTCAGAAATGTGACACACAGACCTCAAAGACCGATCCTTGCTTGCTTTGTCTGACTGCGAATTGAATACCCTGATTTTATTCCCATGTCTACATCCATGTACTTTCTAAAGAGGCTCCTCTATTCTTCCAAAGGTCACTTTTTAGCCGCGTGCACTCTAAAAGAATCCCTAGAGCAAAAATAAAGGAGATTTTGGTTAATCCAAATTTTCTAAGACTTCTAAGCATTGTAGGAGGCATTGGATGAGTGGAGAGTGGGATTAAGAGAGCGCCGGTTAATCTTCTAAAATGTCAAAGATTGCTTTTGAATGTAATCACATTAGATTGTGGGAAAGAGAGGAGAATTTTGCACTTTGGACTTTGTGGTTCTTGGGAGACGGCACAGACAGCACAATTCTTTAGTTTCTGGGAGTTTATCGGGGCTTTTCTGGTCAATCTGGGAGTCGTCAGCTGATTTCAAGACCAAGAATCTGCGTTTGGCTTTGGACATGCGCTGATTGAAACTAAATCGCATCAACTTGTTATTTAGGTCTTGAAAGGATCATTTGTAACAATCCAACGTTAAGTGGTCAGCAATACGGATACGTTTGCAACATTCTGGTACTCGTAGGTGCGTCTTCTTGGTGTTTTCAGGATTTTTTGAATTGACATAATGTCAACGATCAAAGCTCTGAAGCACTGACAACCACGCGTTTAATTGTCGGATTTCCTATTTCCTGAGGATACGTTGTGGTGTTCAGTCGTAACACAATATTAAAGCTCTCAAAATCCAGAAAATAACGAAATGAAATGCTTTTCTGCGCACTCCTTCAATCGCCTGAGCTGCATGCATAAAGTAATAGACGATAGACGTTACCGATGAAACGGAATGGGCGCAGAAGAAGAGGCGCACAACCGTTTTTTCGTTTATCACCAGATTTTCAAATCGTTTCGAAAATTTGAGCAATTTTTCGATAAACTTTGGAATAATCTTGGAATAAATGAAATTTGCCATGTGCTTGAGAAAAACGACGTTCAAAGACAAAAATTTTCAGTTGAAAATTTAAGGAATGCGCAGACTTTGCGCTTAATTTTACTCAATCGAAGTAATTGTTGAACCGAGGCCCGCATCGAGTCATGTACCGCTGTAGTCTCGCCAAGCATAACCAGGACAGCACTGTAGTTTATAGCACGCTTTAGCTATATCAGTCTTTCTTACGCCTGAGATGCACGTCCACAACTGTCAATCTAAAAATTAATTTCGTTGGTTTCCAATTGAAAAATACGGTAATAAAGGTTTTATACGATACCTCTTAATACGATAACTCTTCGATCGTCTGATTTACTAGATGCCCGAGCATTGCTTACACGTTAATGTAGATAATGATCATAAAGATGCCGGTACATGCCGTCCAGCGCCGGACGACTTGGTACCAGGTCCACTTGGCGCTGCCGACTTGGCGCTGGACGATTTGGCGCCGGACAATTTAACTTCGTATTAAGTTAATTTAAGTTTAAGTTTATGTTTTGTGTTTTTCATTAGACAAAAATTTACTAGACAAACCCTGAGGCAGCTCCTAGGTCTAAACCTGCACTTAGTACGAAGCCTGCCGAAATACGAAGCCCCAAGATTGCTCGGCGCCCAGTCGTCCGGCGCCAAGTTGTCCTTGCGCCACGTTGACCTGTATCATAAAGATGCGGCCATCAGATAGATTCATCCCCACAAAAACTCCATTTATTCAAATAGCATTGATAGTAACTTTGCCTCGCTGATTTATGATCAGACTGTCTGTCTCGACGTCTCGTCGAGATTCACTAAACCATTCACTAAAAGCGTACGCTTGAGACAACAAACCGCTTCATTGTTATATAGAATTGTTTCCAATCCGCCCAGTCAATCCGTTAAGCGCGGCCAGATGCGCAAACAAACCAAATTAGTACAAAAAGGAGGTTTTCAATGCCACAGACAGTAGTCCTTCGGCATCCGCCAACATGAAGATCATCTGCAGTGCGTTGCTTCTCGTCCTCTTTGCGACTCTCGCTTGGTGCGCCATTGATGACTGCGCCACGGCCGATGGCACAGCACTTTTGCCTTCTGCGACCGAATGCGAAGATACCTCAGATGAATGCTCCACTATTTTCAAGGGCAAATTTACCGCTCCACAACTTCGTTTTCCCCAATGTGACGTATTCAGAAGCGTGGCCATCAATCAATGCGCAAAAACATGTGGTTTGTGCTGCAAAACTCCGCAATTCAGGTGCGAAAACGGTTAGTCTCTTCTCAGCTTTTACTGTTACCGTAATCCGCATTCAGCCAAGGGCTACGAAGCCTACTGTGCGGAATGGAAGGACACTTGCAAGATCAGCACCCCGGCCGGCGTCCGCCAAGCGATGATCAAGCTCTGTCCGCAGACGTGCGGTCTTTGCAACGTGGCAGGAGCCTGCACCGACACTCTTCCCAACTGCGCCGATCAAGCCGTTCTCTGTCATGACGATCAGGTCGGAGCGGTCTGGCGTGAGCAATGCGCCATGACCTGCGGAACGTGCGACTTGTACGGTACTACTACTACTACTAGTACGACTACTACCACTACTACTACTACTGCTCCTGCACCCCAGTGCGTGGACACCGAACCAAACTGCGTTTCAAATGCCAACCTGTGCAACGAGCAGCCGTTCTCCACATGGATGGCGACCAAGTGCCCGAAGACCTGCGGAACGTGCAACGCGAACGGCAGTACATCACTGTGCGTGGATACGCTGCCCGATTGCGCTTTGAACGTCAGGCTGTGCAACAGCGTGAAATACTCTGCGTTTCTGGCGAAGAAATGTCCCAAGTCTTGCGGCTTGTGCCCTGCAAGTGGTTGAAAATGAATTGACCTAATCTCTGCTGACTGCTGACAAGATAGCGATGATGACAATAAATGTGAGACTAAGACTAAGCCTTCGAATCAGCAAATATCTCAAAAATGTCGCTATCCATTCTAGTCTGATCCAAATCTATTGAGATCTTGTTGGCTCATTTCTCGGAAAGGTTTTAAGGAGTAGAAACGAGGGATCATAACATAAGTGCGCGAGTTTTGCTGTTAACTGCCAGTCAGCGACTAGTCTGTAAGCGTTCCACGGTTGTTCTACAATAATTCGAGGTCCCGACGAACGCTCATGCCATCCGAATCACTAATCAAATCCTTAAATATAGATTTTTTGGTTTAATCAAAGCACAGTAATCTTAGCAACAAGGACAGATTCCAAACAAATGTATTGTCAACGTGATGTATAGATTTACTCAAAATCAGATTGCAAAGATAAGAGCCAAGGTATTACCCGTAACAACGTCTTCAGCGGATTCGTAAGTTGACCGATATAAACGCCCGGTTCAGAGCACAAACAGTCCTTACAAGTTCCACAAAGCGAGGTACGGTAGTCAGGCAATAGGCCATTGCAAGATGCGCAAACAAACGGAAAAAGTACAAAAGGCGGTATTCGGTGCCACCATTCTCAATCCGCAAAGCGTATCAATGATGCGTGATCATTGCTGCGACCTAATTATTAATTGCGTGTTGCAAAAGTAGCGATGAAGTAAAAGTAGCATGTTTGTAGCGTTTTATTCTATGGAAATGAACACACTTAAGAAAGACCATTACAAGCTGCAAGAGAACAGCAGTCATCAAGGCACCACGATTTAACGGCTCGTTGAGTTGATCGCCTGGTTTGTTGGCGATCCGGAGACGATCCACTTTGTTCCACTCCAATACAAGACCGCTCCGTCGTAAGCGTGGAACACAACGTCTTGAAGCACAACGTCCTGAGAGCGACCGGAAAGGGTTTGTAGGTCGAAAACGGCAAAGTGGGAAAAGCGAGAACGAATGAGTGAGAAGACCATATTTGGTTTGATGATAAGATGGATGAGATTGGTGCTTAAATAGAGCATTTTGGTGTGAAAGCAATGCTAATGTCATTGTTTGGCATTGCTTTTTCAAGAACTAAAGACAGCTTTACTTGTGCTTTACGTGTCTGATGGTAGCCCTAACTAGATGATTTGAGAATTGTTGGCAAAAGCCGAACAAAGAATGAACTTTCGAGTGCATAAATTGGTTTCTCTTCGCAAATTCGTCATTTTTAATCTCGCTGAAGCCTCTGAGTGTTTGCAGACTTCAGTTCACCTCGCGAGGGTGGACATTTACCTCGCCAAGTTCACCTCCTCTCCTCCAAAACAGAGAGCTTGACTGTGTGACTCATCTGACATCACTTTTCGTCTTTTTCTGTCAATTTCAACGACTCCTCCACTCGATTCGTAAGAGACGAATTGTGGAAAGTGATTTCACGTCCGGGATGAAATCATCTTCCTCGTTTCGGAAAACAAATTACCAGGCCAAAGGTCCACAAAGCCCTAGAACCACTCACAATCAGCTGATGCCTCCCTCAAACAATTAGTGTCCAACTGTATCGCTTTTGAGTGTAATTTGAGTCTAGTTGGTCCTTTAAGTGACACTTACGCATCCATGCATCAACGCATCCATGCACCCTCTGTAAATAGCCGCAGTCGTAATCTCCTTCTGCAACATGACAGTACTTGGGTATTAGGAAACACTTTAAATGACTTACAGTCCGTTAATATCGTGACAAATTAAAATCGCACTTGCCATCACCGGACCTTTTCCGTTAATTTGCGAAATTTGTTCACACGGCAGGCTTTTCGAGCTAAAACCCGTGTCGCGCGCATCTTGCATGTGCGAAAATGCTCGGAGATCATTCTCCAAGCGATTAGAAACCTATCTGAGCCACAAACAGAGCCAAAAATGATGAAATTTCGCTCAAATCCGACCAGATTGATCATTTTTCGCTCAGAATCGCTCATTTTGGGCGAGGTGGTTCGATTTTCGAGCTGAAACCCGTGTCACGTGTATTTTGCATGTGCAGAAATGAACGGAGATCTTTCTCCAAACGATTAGAAGGCTATCTGAACCCAAAATTATGAAATTTCAGTGATGCTCGAGTGCGTGCGTGAAGAGTCATGAGTGCTCGCCCATTTTTGGTCGATTTCCGAGCTAAAACCCGTGTTACACGCATAATTCACGTGAGAAAACTCACGGAGAACATTCTGCAAGCGATTAGAAGCCAATTTAAGCCACAAAAAGAGCCAATCAGAGCAGATACATGAGATTCGCTGATTTGGATGGATTTTGAGGACTCTTTCGGGTCTGTTGGCACGCAGTACATGTAAAATTGCTTCGAAAACAGCTACAAGCAATTTGCAAGCTCATTTGCAGTTTTCGGTGCAACCGTCGCGATATATGCGCACTTCGCACACCAATCAGCCATGTTCGAATAGCCGAATGGTACCGAGCGCTCTCCTCATCTGTCTGGCCAACAGGTGGGTTGGGTGTTCGATGCCGACCGGAGTCCCTGCATTTCTCAATTCTTCGGCCAATTGAGCTTGGCTTCGTAGGAACCAGGGGTCGAACCTCAAGAATACCATAGAATACAATTAAGCTAGTTGTTGCTGATCACTTACTTACAGATGTTGTGAATGAGCTCCACATATGGAGGAAAACTTGCTGTAAGTAGCATATCAAGAGCATTATAACCTCAAAACACAAACCTGCATTTGTTGTGAGCGCAATAGATTGCAAAATCGCAGAAAAGTGTGCTTTGGTTGCTGTTTGCAAAGGAACTGGTTACTAGAGTGGTCCAGAACGAACCGATGCGCATTTTGTTAAGACAAAATCGAGTTTTCCGAATTTTTTTTCAATGCTGACGAAATTGTTCAAATGTAGCCGATTGGTTAACCACTTTCTAAACTACGCAGTCAAACTGATTACGAGCAAGCTAAACTCACAAATGCGATAAACGAATGGTGTATTTCTTTTCGTTGGAGGAGTACTAGAACAGGAGGGAGAATATGCGAATGACTTGAGCGATCGCGAGCTTTCCTCAAAAATTGGCTGCAAAAACAACGTTTTTTGATGTCAAAATACGTTGACAGAGACGCGGAAACTTACTTTCAATTAAAAACGGAGCTCAGAGTGGTCGACAGTGGTTACGGTAGGCCAATTACCCAAGTATCTGCAAATAAACACGTTTTGGCGGTCAGTTGGAGGGCGAAATGTTGCGAACGAAACGAAATTGAATCGATGACGCCGATCGTCTGCGGCGCTCGCTTGCATGCACCGATCGATCGATGAGGCGTTTTTTAGCACCAAGCGGCATGACGTCATCTTTCGGTCAGTTTACATTGTGTAGTTTGATGTCAATCGACTCTTTTTTGATTGTACAAGCTGTCGTTCTTAAACTAGATTCGAAACAAAGTCGGTTCGACTCCGCCAAGTTCAATTCCTCTCCTCCAAAACAGAGAGCTTGACTGTGTGACTCATCTGACATCACTTTTCATCTTTTTCTGTCAATTTCATTGCAAACGACTCCTCCACTCGATTCGTAAGAGACGAATTGTGGAAAGTGATTTCACGTCCGGGATGAAATCATCTTCTTCGTTTCGAAAAACAAATTAGAAGGCCAAAGGTCCACAAAGCCCCCAGAGCCACTTACAATCAGTTGATGCCTCCCTCAATAGATTAGAAGCATTAGAGTGTTTGTTTGTTTTCAATTTGAGGCTTCTTTCGAAGAGTAAGCAAAGAGAAATAAAGTGACCTAGCAGAGCGATAATCCCAGGGTAACGCAGAACCTTTAATACCTCAGACACCGACGCACGTCCTTTCCAGCATTTGAATGTAAAAACTGCGCTTTTGGAAATAACGGTAGCGCTATTTGCGTCATTAAATCGTAAAACTTCGACGTCGTGGGTGCAAAACTCCCCTAATCTTGACGTCTTTTGATGCCTTATAGCCTGCTATAAATATAGTTGGGTAATCGGTCTGACTCATGGCGGCAAAAACGTACATTTACGTACTAACAAACGCAAAAACAGCAAAAGCAATTTAGGTCTGCTTCTCCAGTGAATCGAGGTAAACCTCTTACATAAGCTAAGCCTAACACAATCCAAGCATGAAGCCGTTTATTTTGGAAGCTGAAGGACTGAATGCTCAATATGATTTCTTGATTGTATGACAAACTCTGAAATTTTTCGTATTTTCCTTGTCTGGACGGATTTTCTTGAGGCCTGAACAACGCAACAAATACAACTTGTTTTTTAGTCAAATCAGAGTCACTTACAGGTCGGTTCCTCAATGCAACTCATCTGTAAATAATCGTCCTTTTGATTAGAATGATGATTGTAGTTGTAGAGAAGCTGACGATACGCTTGAAATTGTTTCAGTTCTATGCGGACTGTACGTTTGTTACAGACTTCTAGGCCTACAATCGCATTTCGAACTGATCCAAATCTTGTTGTTTGAAACAACAAGATTTTCCGTTTCAATGGATTATTGACTGAAATGGGAAACAACATAAAAGCAAATGTAAAGCACAAACCTACACGGTAGCTGCATACTCCACAAAGACGTATTTTTACAGTCGGTGCGTTTTGCACTAGCTGAAACGTGTCATTCTGAATCTGAATCTAGTTGGCCCTGCGAGTGACTTACTTGGCAATCGTCAAAATGAATGCGTTCCACAAAAACAGAATTGCAAGTTCTCTCCAATTCGCAACGACAGATAAGGCTGAAAACAACGTGTTCACCGTCCAATCAGAATCACTTACACTTACAACTCATTTGTAAATCTCTCTAATCGATATGAATTGTACACACTGTTGGCAGTCAGAATCACTTACGGAAGGTTCATCAATGCAAATCATCCGTAAATAATCGTACTTTCTTGTCGTAAAATTTCTACTAATCTGCCTATTCTGCAACATGGCAACACCCGTATGCGTTAGTACAAAGCACTCTAAGTGACTTACAGTTAGGTCGTTAAGACATGCCAAAATTAAATTTGCTCAAAAGACAGGCTCTAGAAAATAGTCACTTAAGGGGAGAAAAGAATACAGCAACTAGTCACCTTTGTAGCGCAAAAAATCGATTGTGAGTTTCTCGAGTATTTTCACTGTTTCACTCATATCGGATTGTTAACTAAAATGGAAAACGACATAAAGGTGAACGTAAAGTGCAAACCTACTAGGCTTTATGCGAAAGAAACTCGCATCAGTGTCGAGTGTCGGTGGTGTCGGCGTATTTTGTGTCAAACTGAAAAGTGAGATTTTGAGTCTAGTTGACCCTATATTTGACACTTACCCATCGACGCATCAACTGGCCCTCGTCTGTAAACAGTCGCAGTCGGAATTAGCTCTCCCTGCAACATGACAGTGATTGGGTATTGTATTATGAAGCACGATAAAGTTAGTATCGTAACCTACATGACAAATTAAAATCGCACTTTCTACAATTGAATCGTTTCAAGTAATTCGGAAAATTTGTTCCCATGGTACGGTCTAAAATGTGGTCACTTGAATTTGAGGTACTGATAGAGCAGCTAACTTACATTCGTACAGATAGTGTCCCTGCATTTTGTTTCAAACAGAAAGTGATATTTACACTCTGTATCTACACTTACACATCGATTCATGAGCGGACTTCATCTCTATATAGCCGCAGTCGGAATTGGCTCTCCTTCTGCAACATGGCATTACTTGGGTATTACGAAGCATGATAAATGACTTACAGTCCGTTAATATCGCAACTTTAAGTGCTAAATTAAAATCGCATTCTGTACTCGAGGTACGCTCTAAAAAGTGGTCGTTTGAATAAAGATACTGATAGAGCAACTAACTTACATTCGTACAAAATCGAGCGATCTTCAGTGCTTTGATGATTGACTACAATACCTGCATTTGGTGTGAGCCTGCAACAGACTGCAAAATCGCAGAAAAGTGTGCTTTGGTTGAATTTGCAAACGAAACGGGTTACTAGTCCAGTTGTCCAAAACGTTTTGTTTAGACAAAATCGCAGTCGATCTATTAATTCGATGTAATGCACTGGTGATGTTTGGTTCTAAACTACGCAGTTAAACTGATTACGAGCAAACTAAACTCACAAATGCGATAAACGAATGGTGTATTTCTATTCGTTGGAGGCACACGAGCCACGAGCAGGGTTGTCCACAAAAATTGGCTGCAAAAACAACGTTTTTTTTGTCAAAATACGTTGACAGAGATGCGGAAACTTACTTTTAATTGAAAACGGAGCTCAGAGCGGTCGACAGTGGTTACGGTAGGCCAATTGCCCAAGTATCTGCAAATAAACACGTTTTGGCGGTCAGTTGGAGGGCGAAATGTTGCGAACGAAACGAAATTGAATCGATGACGCCGATCGTCTGCGGCGCTCGCTTGCATGCACCGATCGATCGATGAGGCGTTTTTTAGCACCAAGAGGCATGACGTCATCATTTGGTCAGTTTGCATTGTGTAGTTTGATGTCAACCGTTGTGATGTTTGATGATCCTAGCAAGACAAACGTGGAATAAGCCAACAACCCGAGCCACAAGCCGACTCTCGGCTCTAGTCGAATATCAAACCGGACCAGACGGCTTAAAATGATGTAAAATTCCCAAAGTCGGTGTCAGCCGATCAATTTTATTGATTCCCGGCTTGACAGCTTTCACTGGCTCTTCTTAATCGGAGTGAGGTTTGCTAATGATGGTCTATCTGAACAATAGACGAGTAAATGATGCTCAAAACAGACGAATTTTGCGAACTTTATTAGCACCTTACTTTACTAGTGCGGCAAAAATCGAGTTAGTTAAGCAAACAATGTTCAGATCAGTCAAAATTAGTTGATTTGGTTGCGGGCTTCAGATCGTAAATGTGTTTTGCTTGTGTTTGATTTGAGAAAAACAAATTCAATGAATTTTTAATCGCCAGAAATTGCTCATCGTAGAGAAGATTTTAAAAGAAATCTATAAAACCAAAATTCCGTTAGGAGTAGGACTTCTTTTCGCCTTCGTGAAGCTGATTTCTCATTTTCAGGTTGACTTTTCATAATCGTTCGGTGAACGTATCATTCTGGAACAATAGACGAATGAGTAAGTGCTACAGATAGGTTCAGATAGATCAACAATACCTCGTTGGCCGTTGGAATTTGGAGGGTAGCACAACCCTACGACGTTTTGGACCTGTAACAAGGCATAATAACGACGAGCTCTACTGCATTTTACCTTGTACATCTCAATGATGGCTTCCTGGTCGTCATGGTCTTGCTGGAAAGTGCGAACATCTCCAAGAAGATCAGCCACGCTACCCAGAAGTCGTGGCGACGACGAATCTCATCGTCATAGGGTCAACTTTGTTCACCGGCCAATCGTAAACGAACAATTGCAGATTGAGATTTTCTTAGTTTCTCAAACTGGTTTTTTCATTTCCGGGTCGTAGGGCAACTCGATTGATTTCGATCGATTTGCGAAGAGCATCTGAAAGGAGCACAACTCAGCGCGGCTGAATGTTTCAAAAACTTACTAATCGTGCCCGGTTGAGGCGATCCAAACTTTTGCGAGGACGAATCTCATCGTAATGGGATCGGCAGAATCTGAAAATGAGTGTATGTTGTGGCGTTGTTCACCGGGCAGATCATAAACGAACTCAGATTTTTTGCAAATAGCAGACTGAGAATTTTTTAATTTCTCAAACTCATTTTTTCGTTCGTTTTTCGTTCCGTAGGTCATATTGTTTGCGATCGATTTTGCGACGAGCAACTCTGAAAGGAGCACAACTTTAGCGCGGCTGAATGTTTCAAAACACTTACGAATCGTTACAGGGTCGTTACCATTGATGACTGTTCAGCCAACTATGCCACAAATTCTTATTTTCAAATTTCTACTTGTTTTACTTTGTCGTACTTTGTTTTTCTCAATACCAAAAATTGAATTGTTGCCGTTTGTTGCCGGATAAAATTCCAGAAAACGGAAGTATTTCTAAAGCAAAACTAAAGTCTATTTGGTATTTGGACTTGTATCACGATACTTTGCAATAAGATCGCGATAAATCTTGCTGAAATCGTAGTATCGCTGTTTGTGCAATGCCTGAAAGGAGCACGATTTCAACGCGGCGGAATGTCTCAAAAACTTACAAATCGTTTCAAGTTCGTACAATAAACTATGTCGCTCATGAAAAGATCTTACATTGTCACTGAAAGGAGAATTTTTTAGTTTCTCAAACTCATTTTTTCGTTCGTTTTTCGTTCCGTAAGTCATATTGTTTGCGATCGATTTTTCGACGAGCAACTCTGAAAGGAGCACAACTTTAGCGCGGCTGAATGTTTCAAAACACTTACGAATCGTTACAGGGTCGTTACCATTGATGACTGTTCAGCCAACTATGCCACAAATTCTTATTTTCAAATTTCTAAATTTTTGCCCAATAAATCTAATCTAACAAGTCAGAAAACATACTTGCGATGACAAATCTCATCGTCATGCAGGCGGTCAATACCAAAAATCGAATAAATGCCGTTTGTTTGGATTAAATTCAAGAAAACTTCTAAACCAAAACTAAAGTCTGTTTGGTATTGACTTGTGTAACGATTCTTTGCAATAAGAACTCGCTAAATCTCGCTGAAATCGTAGTATCGCTGTTTATGCAATGCCTGAAAGGAGCACGATTTCACCGTAGCGGAATGTCTCAAAAACTTACAAATCGTTGCCAATGCGTGGTGTTCCGTACCTTCCGTGACAACTCGGCGGAACGGCCACATTGCCACTAGGAGGTTCTCGCTCTGAATAGGTTTGTAAAATCAACTATCTAGTTCATAAAAAAAAGCTTACATTGTGACTCCATCGACCGTAATCCGTATACCGGGGAGAAACTTATATCGATCGCTGGACTAAAATACTAACATAGTTACTTAAACGTTGAATAAGCGTATTTGAAAAAATCATGCTGAAAAAAATGAAAAAATCATTTGAAATAAAAATTGAAAAAAAATGTTGCGAACGGAACGAAATTGTTTCCCCGCTTGCATCGATCAATCGATGAAGCGTTTTTTTTAGCACCAAGAGGCATGACGTCATCATTTGGTCGGTTTACATTGTGTAGTTTGATGTCAATTGACTGTTTTTTGATTGTTCTGTACAAGCTGTCGTTCTTAAACTAGATTCGATGTTTCACCAACAAACACTAACCAGACAAGTTGGTTCGACTCCGCCAAGTTCACCTCTTCTCCTCCAAAACAGAGAGCTTGACTGTGTGACTCATCTGACATCACTTTTCATCTTTTTCTGTCAATTTCAATGCAAACGACTCCTCCACTCGATTCGTAAGAGATGAATTGTGGAAAGTGATTTCACGTCCGGGATGAAATCATCTTCTTCGTTTCGAAAAACAAATTAGAAGGCCAAAGGTCCACAAAGCCCCCAGAGCCACTCACAATCAGCTGATTCCTCCCTCAAACGATTAGAAGCATTAGAGTGTTTGTTTGTTTTCAATTTGAGGCTTCTTTCGAAGAGTAAGCAAAGAGAAAGAAAGTGACCTAGAGCGATAATCCCAGGTTAACGCAGAACCTTTGATACCTCCGACGCACGTCCTAAGCATGTCCTGAATCTAAAAACAGCGCTTTTGGAAATAACGATATTTGCGTCATGAAATCGTAAAACTTTGACCCTCGGCGTAAAACCCTCGGCGCTTATAACTTTAAACATAGCCAGGTAATCGGTGTGACTCATGGCGAAAAAATCGTACAGTTACAATTACAGTTACAGGCCCAATCAGCTGTTTACTCGTGGTGGTACCACAACTCCTAAAATTCCTTCTTTTCTTGAAAATGAGCATCTTGAGAATATGAGTATGAGCTACGCCTTGATAATGGATAAGTCAGGATGTGATAAACTGCCTCCCTCAAACGATTAGAATCTGTTTGTGTTTTTTTTCCAGTTTTAACGTTAGCAAATACCGTATACAGTGATGCAAACCATAATCGCATCCTAGCAAGACAAACATGGAATACTCTTACCAAAGAAGCCAACAAATAGACAAATAAAACATCTAAAAAATAGGCCAACAAACCGAGCCACGAGCCGACTCGCTGTCTAAAATGCTGGGACATCGGCTCTCGTCGAATATCAAACCGGGCCAGACGGCTTAAGATCATGTAAAAGTACAAAATCGGTGCCAGCCGATCCGTTTTATTGATTCCCGGCTTGTCAGCTCTCACTGCCTCTTATCAATCGACGAGACGTTCGCTATTGGGTGGTCTATCGAACAATAGACGAGTAAATGATGCTCAAAACAGACGAATTTTGGGAACTTAGCACGTTGCTTTACTAGTGCGCCAAAAACCGAGTTAAGCAAAAAATGTTCAGATCAGTCAAAATTAGTTGATTTGGTTACGTCCTTCAGATGGTAATTGCATTCAGAGTTTTTCTTGGCTTTGATTTGAGAAAAAACAATTTCAATGAATTTTTAATCGCCAGAACTGCTCATCGTACATGTTCATAAGACTAAAAACACTCCGCTTCCGTTACGAGTAGGCCTTCTTTTCGCCTTCGTGCAGCTGAGTTCACAGTTGATCTCATTTTCGGGTTGACTAAACGATTCATGTCTTATAGTCAAAGCGAAACTTTCATGGATTAACCTAATAATCGTCTGGATACTGTTAATTGTTGGGTTATCTCGCATTCGACCGCGTCATCCTGAAACGAGTGAGCGAGTGCTTCAGATCAATTAATTTTACCTTGTACATTTCAAAGGGGCTTCGTGGTCGTCAAGGTCTTGCTGGAATGTGCGAACATCTCCAGGAAGATCAGCCACGCTACCCAGAAGTCGTCGCGAGGACGAATCTCATCGTTGTAGTATTCGCATGTTCTGAAATAGTTACTTAAACGTTGAATAAGCCTCTTTTTTGAAAATGCGCGATGACGTCTACATTTTCATTATTTTCTTTTCTCCATGTCCAGAACTAAGCAAAACACCTACTTTTATCGAGTCGCATTCCGTTATTCGAGCACACACTGTCGGATATTTTGACGTTCATTCAGGCGTTCCAAAGCTGTCGTTATCGGCCTTCAATAATCAACATTTGTCTCTTATCACAAAGGCAAACTCACTTTCAAGTGTAAACGACGCTCAGATCAGTCGACATTGATTAAACAAGGGAAGAATCGCCCAAGAAACTGCAAGGAAATATAGAGCTTCGCGTCACCATAGTGAAATGTTTCAGACACGAAATTGTACAGCTAAAAGCAATCAATAGCGCTATCGCCTGCGTTTGAGGGTTCGTTTTGTGCGGTGCGTTTGCATTGATTAGTTTCAATGCGTGATCGTGTTGACAGTGTGATAGTACTTTGGAGTGATGACGCATCAACTACGTGTTGCGATGGTTACCGGCAATGTGTGACATGTGATTGTAGTTCAAGCGTTTTATTCGAACGACGGAAACGACAACGAACAGAAGCAAAAGTACAATAATTAACAACGGAAAGATGGAAAGATGTCGACAGTCACGACTAGACGTCCTGCAGGGGTCACCGGCTTGTTTCGTTGCGACTCGGAGAGCTTCTTGGCACTCCATTGACAGAGTGCTCGGGCGCAGCAAGCAGTGCGAGTGCGGAGAAGAGAGAAGACCATGTTTGGTGTGTATGCACTGAATGGATTGGATTGAAGCTTTAATAGAGCGTTTTTGGTGTGAAAGCAATGTTAACACCAATGTTTCGCATTGCTTTTTGAAGGACCGCCAACACTAATAAACAGCTTATCTGCTGCCCTATGCTTGATTCTCTAGTTTCATTGATTCATTAAAACAAATTTGGGAATTTTAGAATCCAGAATTCCCAAAGGAAAGCTAAATCATGCCAATGTCAATTGGAAACCCAATGAATTAAGTGAATTTTCAACTTGTTTGTGTCTTCGTTTAACCCGCTAATTTTAAGTTAACCGATGTCTGCTGCTCACAACCTCAAGCTTTTAAAGAACCTTTTGAATGAACTGCTTAGAGCTTCTTCTGTCGTTACAGGTTTCGATCTGCCCAAAACTCGATTGCTTGATGACGAATACGGAAGTAGTAAAACGTCGCAAAACCAAAAAGTTGCGACATTGACAGCGTGGGAAGAGAACCGCTTCTTCTTTTCAAGGTCACCACTTGAAAATCTGTGATTTCATCGTTTTTCAGTCTTAAATGAAATCAAAAATAGACATAAAAGTCTTCAAGAGATCATAGAACATAGTACGATCATGGAAAATCGTTCATGTTAGCGCTCTCCTCGATTCTTCGGCCTGTTTAGAGGCTGGAACTCCATTACGCAACCCATTCTCAAATCCGTTCAAAAACTTCCATTTTAAGATTAATGGCTTTCGACACACTTCCATACCCACCGCATCTTCTTCATCTTCTCACAAACACAAACACATCACAACCACTCGTTCTCTGTCCCCTGCCGCACCAATCCAACCCGCACCGCCGGGATGCCGGATCTCTTTGTCATCGTCTTCTTCTCGAGATCGCGCATCACTCATCACGCCCGAAGAAGATAAGATCTCCGTCCGCGTCGCTCGGTCGCCTCTCGCGCGCGCGCAACGACTCCAAAAAAGTTAAACTATTGAAACACGCAAATTGTAAAAACTCGCAAACTGGCTTCGCAGCGCCAGACGGATGTGAGAGTATAAATGAATGGCGCGGTTACACAATCACACACGTAAAATGCGGTTTGTTGCGATTTTTCTCGCCTTTCTCGGCCTCGCACACGCGTTCTTCTTGCCGAACCTCGGGAATCTGTTTGGTTTGGGCGGCGGTCTAGGAGGAGGATGTAGTTGTGCTCCGTAAGTTGGTTTTTAAGCCTCTTTTGGGCAAACTTTTTAATTTTTAAGCAAAAATCAAGAGTTTTAAGCTACCGTATACCATTAAACACCATTTTTAGGTTCACAATGTGTGGCTGTGCTCCTGCAGCCGCTCCACAAACGCCATGTGGAGCGTATGGTTATGGTGGATGCGGACAAGCGCAATATCAGGCTGCTCCCGCTCAGTACTATCCCCAAAGAGCAGTCTATCAAGCGGCGCAACCTCAGGGATACGTCCGTGCTCCCGCTCCAGCTCAATACTACTCACAGAGAGCGGTCTATCAACAACAACCGCAGATCCGTGCTCCTGCTCCAGTTCAGGCACCTGCTCCGACTCAGTACTACCCTCAGAGACCGGTCTACCAGCAGCAGCAACAACAACATCAGGGTACATTCGTGCTCCAGTTTCGGCTCCAATCCGCACGCCTTACGTGCAACAGGTTGTTGTTCCTCGACCGCAAGTACAGTATCCCGCTCCTGCTCAAGAACAGTCGAGTTATGTGGCTCCTGTTGCTCCAGTCCGTCAGCGAGTTGTGGTCCACAATCATGATGTCCAGGTTCCAGCCCCCGCACCATCTACGATCATCTATGAGCGCATTCACTCTGGCCCGGAGCCTCAGGCTTACCAGCAACCTGAAGTTCGAGCAGAGGAGCCAGAACAACCCGCTCCAGCTGAAGTTGTCAACGTTGAAACTGTCCCGGCTCCCGCTCCTGCTGAACTCCCTCCCAGCCCTCCTGCTCCGACTCAAATTATCGACGTTGCGCCAGTTCAGCCTGCTCCTGAAGTTGCTCCAGTCGATGCTACTCCCGTTGTTCCTGTTGATGAAGTTCCCGCTCCAGCGCCAGTTGAAGTCGTCAGCGTGGTGGAGACTATCCCCGAGCAGACTGTCCCTGTGGCTCCCGAAGTGGTGTTCGTTGAGCCCACACCTCCTCAACCAGCTCCGATTGAACCAGAACAGCCTGCTCCTATTCAAGTGGCAGAGCCTGTTCTAGTCAGAGTTCTAGCAGTTGATCCTGTTCCCAGCGAGCCTATTCAAGCCTCTATCGCTCCAGTAGACCCTGCTCCAATTCAAGTAACTCGTGTCGAAACCGTCTCAGAGCAGCCTGCTCCAGTTGAGCCAATTGCGGCCGAGATCCAAGTCCAGCCTACTCCTGAAATTCCAACTGAAACCGCTCCTGCTGAAGAACAACCTGCTCCGATTCTAGTGGTGGATCCTCCTCATGTGGATGTCGTGCCCAGCGACCCTGTTCCTGCACCAGTCACTCCATTAGAGCCTGCTCCCGAGGTTCAGACTATTCAGCCCGCTCCAGTCGAAGTGACTCCCGTTGAAAGCGTCCACGAGCAGCCTGCTCCAGTTGAACCAATTGCGGCAGAGATCCAAGTCCAACCAACTCCCGAAATTCCTACTGAAACCGCTCCTACTGAAGAGCAACCTGCTCCAATCTTAGCGGTGGACCCTCCTCATGTGGATGACGTTCCCAGCGATCCTGCTCCAGAGGTTCACACTAGCCAGCCCGCTCCAGTTGAGATCATCGCAGTTGATCCCTTTCCCAGCGAGCCTATTCCTGCTCCTGTTAATCACATAAATGAGCAGACCTCACAGCAGCAGATTACTGAGCCCGCTCCAGTCAAAGTAACTCCTGTTGAACTGGTACAAGAGCAGCCTGCTCCAGTAGTGGAGCCAATCGCAGCGGAGATCCAAGTTCAGCCAACTCCTGAAGATTCTACATTGACCGCACCCTCTGAGGAGCAGCCAGCTCCTATTCAAGTGATTGAACCAGCTCCAGTAGACCCCACTTCTGCTCAGGTCGAAGTCAACTCTGTTCCGGAACAGGCTGCTCCTCTTGTGGAGCCTGTGCCAACTGCGCCTGCTCCAGTTGAGGTCATCGCCGTCAATCCCGCTCCAGTTGAGCCTGCTGCCACGGAGCAGACTAGCCAAACTGCTACAGAAGAGCCAATTCCAGTCATCTCCGTTGATTCTATTCCAGCTGAACCTGCTCCAGTGGCTCCGGAGCAGCTCCAGATTGTGGAAACCGCTTCAGCTGCTCCAGTTGATGTACCCACCTCTTCCCCACTTCAACTCACCGTTCCCGGTGAAACCGCTCCGCTCCAACCAGTCGTTCAGAGCTACAGCGAAGATTCCATCGACTCCACCAATGAGCAGCCCGCTCCAGTTCAAGAAAAACAGCCAGAAACCCCCGTGGTCATCATCTCAACCGCCGAGGTCTTCAAAGACACTACTCCAACGTTAGCTCCAATGGAGCAGGAGCAGCAGGGTTACAGAAATGCGAAAATTGTTTGATGATGATTGTTATTGCTCAAAATTTTAATAAACCTCTATTGTGATATAAGCAACGCATTGGAAACAGTCAGACATGCACCGATGTCCGAGTGGTTAAGGAGTTTGACTCGAAATCAAATGGGCTCTGCCCGCGTAGGTTCGAATCCTGCTCGGTGCGAACAATTTTTTATTTTGTCTTGATTTTTGTTATTTACTGTATCTTCGCGTTTCCTTGACCACTTTAGCCGAAAATCAGCCCAAAACCAAAAACCAAAAAATGGATATTCCAAGGAGATTCGAACCACTGATGTTAACGCATGAGACACGCGCGCTAACCACTCCGACACCTGCACACGTCTAAACCGATGCTAACTGCAGTTAATGTCTCAAATGGTGTCGTTTTCAGCTCCGAGCAATTTGATGCTGCAACAACGATCTTTTCGATCTGCGCGCGCGCGCGCAAGGTCACCGTCAAGGATATCCCCAAATCCCGTCTCTTTGCAGCGGCGGCGCGTCCTTGCCGCACCCATTAGCTGCTTGCTTATCTAATTCATCTTTCCGCAAGGCAGAAAAAACCTGACTTCTTCGGTTGCTCCGCCCTGCGCTCGATCGAATAAAAGGCCTCGGGTAACCTACCGAAAGCATAGTCAACGCAAAACATGCGCAGCTTCGTCGTTCTCTTCGCTCTTGTAGGCGTCAGCCAGGCTTTCTTCTTCCCAAGCCTCGGAGGTCTCGGTGGAGGCTGTGGATGCCCGTAAGTTGCTCCTCGCTCAGCTCCAAACGCTCACGAATCACTTTTAGTGCTCCGCCACCACCTCCCCCGTGTGGCTGCCAGGCTCCTCCACCTCCTCCTCCTCCCGCCTACTTTGCTCCCCCTCCTCAACATCAAGGATACGTCGTTGCTCCCGGTGGACCCGTCGGAGGCGCCTACGCTCAATCCGCTCCCGCTTCTGGCTACGCTCAGTCCGCTCATGTTGCTCAGCCTATTAACGCCTACCAGAACCAGGCTCCCCAGGGATACCAGAATCAGCCTCCTCCGGTCTACCAACAGCAGCCTGCTCAGGGCGCTTACCAGCAACAGCAGCAACAGCAACAGGTTGCTCCTGCTCCTTATCAGCAGCAGCAGCAGGCGGTCGCTCCCGCTCCCTACCAACAACAGGCCGTCGCTCCTGCTGCGCTCCAACCCGCTCCCGTTCAGACCGAAAACGTCCAGGTTCAGACCAACTACCATGAACAAGCCCAGGTCCCCGCTCAAGTCGAGAACGGCCCTGCTCCAGTTGCCCCTGTCGCTCCCGTTGAGCCTGCTCCAGTCGACGTCCCGGCTCCCGTAGAGAACGTCCCTGTTGAGCAACAGAACTACCACGAGCGCGTGCAGGTCCAGACTACCTACCACGAGCAAGCTCCTCAAGTTCAGGTCCCCGAGAACGTCCAGGTTCAGACCAACTACCACGAACAAGCCCAGGTTCCCGCTCAAGTCGAGAACGGCCCTGCTCCCGTTGAAGAGCAGCAGCCCACTCCCGTCGCCCCAGTCGCTCAAGTCGACCCCGTCTACGAAGAGCACCACGAGGCCGCGATCCCCGTCGAGAACCACGAGGTCCCCAACCCTCCTCCAGTCCAGACCTACGAGCCCGAACAGCCCTCCGCTCCCGTTGAGCATCAGGAGAACCACTTGGAGCAGCTTCCCGAAGAGCAACAAGAGAAGGCCTCTTCTGGATACAAGTTCAAGAAGTTCAGCAAAGCTTAGATTGTAGACCGTTATGTTTGTAAATAAACGATTGAAAACAATTTCCACCAGCATTATATACGATTTAAGCGCTCAAACGAATGGCCAACCATAGCTCAGTTGGTAGAGCGGAGGACTGTAGTGCGTGCGGAGATCCTTAGGTCGCTGGTTCAAATCCGGCTGGTTGGAACTATTTTTTGTTTTCATCAGAAATGCTTCGCAGCCTGTTTCGGAAGTTTGTGTGCAAAAATTAGATTTTGGAAAGCCCATAGATTCGGTTTTTGGCATAAATTCAACTCTTCATTAGCTGGTTGGGTATATACGATGTCTCACCTTTCATTAGACATGCACCGATGTCCGAGTGGTTAAGGAGTTTGACTCGAAATCAAATGGGCTCTGCCCGCGTAGGTTCGAATCCTGCTCGGTGCGAAGAATTTTTTTGTTTTCGCTTGCATGACTTGCTTGGCGTTTCTTCGTATTTTCTTCTTATTTTCGAACGCAATCGCTCAATGAGATTCAAAATTGCAGCTGCTACAAGACAGCCAAGCAATCAGACACGTCTACATTTGCTTCTTTCGTCGAAATCCGCGTCTTCTCTTCCGTTTTTCGCTCTTTTCTCGCTGGAATTTTTTATTTTTCGCTCGCTCATTACTCATTAGAACCGGATCGCCCAGCGCTCGCCTTCTACGGGAGGTCTAACAAGCGCGCGGCGGCCATTATGACGCAACATTAAAACGAGCGGATTTCGTCGACGCAAATTTCAAGAAACACAGCGGGATACCGGTTCCCCGCTACCTCTCTTGTTGTATCACCGACGAAGAAGGTAAGCCGCCCTGACAGCGCTTGTTATCGCATTTCGCCTAATAAGACGAATCCGGTTCCCCGAAATTCACCGGTGCAACTAAATCATTCATTTCAACACCTAATTCACACTCGCCGCATCAATTCCTCGATATCTGCGGCGGATCTAACAGCTTCTGAAGTTAGCACCTCAATTCCGGTCGGAGTAACGAGAACGTCGTCTTCTATGCGGAATCCCATTCCCCGGAACTCTTCCCGAACGTTCATATCGTCCTTTCGAATGTAAACACCTAAGAAAGTAACGTAAAAATCGCGTGTTTAAAGCTCAAACTAACCAGGTTCGATCGTGAAAACGACTCCAGGCTGTATTGAGATGTTCCTGGGCACAGTGGCGGTGTCGTGGACGTCCATTCCGAGATAATGACTCACATGATGAGGACAGAGCCGATCGCATTCCTAAACTCATCCATAAACATTGAATTGCGATAATCACCCACATGAACCATTTGAGATTCGCTTGGAAGAGTTTTGAACAATCCAATTTCTTGAAAGACGTGTCCTAACAAGGCAAGCATTTGGAGGTAGAGGTCGTTTAGCGTCAGAGGTCTCTCGCTTTCGGCGTATTTTAGGAGTTGGTCTTGAACCCAGTCTAAAGCCTAAAAATCAACATTTTGAATATACGAAATTTGAAAGAAAAAACGCACCTCATAGAGCGTTCTCTGCGCTGGAGTAAACTGTCCACTCGCGGGGAAGCATCTCGTGATATCGGACACGTAATTGTCGATGTCACAGCCAGCGTCCACCAAAATGCAATCGTTTTCGCCAATTTCCTGAAATTTAACGGTTGAAAAACACGGACTAAAACATCATGTAGACAGACAATAATTGCAATTTCTAAAAAAACATAATTCAAAATGACAAAAGCAGACAATCAAAAAACAGAATTTGTCTAATAAATTAAAACTCGATGTCTCAAAATCCTAAATGCAAACGAATCAGAAAACAGTCTAGACAAGTCAGACAGTCCACAATTGGTCTATAGACAGTAATAACTATGTGTAGATAATCATCCCAATGTCTAAAAACACAAAACAGACGAACGAACAATAGAATTTTTGAAATTTGACGCTTACATCAAACCGTCTAGACATGTTTGAGGCTTTGTCTGAATTAACTCACCAAGTTCGAATCAATATAATGAATCGTGTTCGCACGATTTCCAGCAGCAACAACCGGTGGATAAGCCAAACCCGCCGCTCCACGTCTCCTAACTTCAAATTCCAACTGTCCAACTATTTGATTCTCCAATTTTACGCCTAAAATTCAAGTTTAATATCCACCAATGGCATTAAAATAAATACCAACCTTGGGAGGATCGAATCATCGCATTCATCGCTACCGCTCCAGTCCTGCAAGTCTTCCGCATCATCTCCTGTTCGAAAGGCGATTTGACGTAGCGAAGCTTGTCGATATGCTCTGTTAGCGGAATCATCGTGCTTGAGGAGGTGAGAATCTGTTTCGTCGAGTCCTCTCCATCGAATTGAGTGAAATCGAAGGCGAAAATCGAATTTCGACCTGATTTGCTTGCCACAAAGTTTTCGAATTCGTCGAGGGGAAGCACGCGGTCAACTCCAGACTGTTGTGCGAGCTGAAATAGACAAAATACAGGTATATAATTAATTCAGACAAAATAAACTGGCAAAATGTAGACATAATATGAGGAAGAATACGATGCACACTGCCCTCTGACAGCTCAAATTTTCTAGTCTAGACAATCAATCAGACAATAAAACAGTTGATCAGACAGCAAATTCGAGCTCCTTCTGCGTCTAAATCCGTAAAAAGACACTCACCTCCGAGAATGACGGAATATCGCCGTCCCAAAGTCGCTGATTTTTGGTCCGCGGCTCGACAAACAAAATCGCTTCCGCCTCCGTGAGCACCAGACGCGAATTCGGAAGATTCGTCCCGGTCAAATAGCGAAAACTGGAGCACTGCCTGAACGGATGAGGCACATCGGGCGCGGAGAACGTCTTCCCGCGGCCCTTCAACACCGCCGTCAGCGAACATCCGCTATTGGCCGCATTCTTGGCCTTCTCGCTAGCGAGCGACTCCATCAGACGTGCACGGCGCACGGAAAACTCATCGGACGAAGCGGAAACCACTTGACGGACCGGCGCACCGAGCGAGAATCCGCGACGCACGGACATCGCTCTCCCAAGCATATCTGAAACGATCAAAAAGCTAAATTTTCATCAAAATTGAATAGAAAACTCGGTTGATATTTACGAAAATCAGGAGCGCGCGTTCGGGAACCGGCGCGAGCGAGCGAGTGCACTGTTGCAAGCGTATCTGTAGCGAGCGGATTCTGTCCGCGAGCGAGCGCTTGCGATGCAATGAATGCGCGGGAGTGAATGCAAGTGTGAAATCGGAGATTCCGGTGCGAAAGCGCTTCGAAATGACGATTTTTCTGCCCTGGACGACCCCAAAATGCATAAAACTTGACTATAGGCGCCTGACTGGAGGCTCATACGCGCTAACAGTAGCCGCCAATTAACGATAACAAATGCAAATAAACACTTTACGCGTGCACTCGATCATCAAGACAGTTTAATTGCGTTTAACTTCAACAATAAAAGCACACAACAAGTAACAAACTGAGAAAACATTAAACACTTTAGGAGGAAAGCATGTGAAGATCATCATAAAGCAGCGATGTTGCACGCACGGTAGCACGGGTGGGTGGATGGGTGGGTGGTTCATTACTGTCCTCCTAGACCGGGCATCTGTCCACCGGATGGGGCTCTCGGGGCCTTGATTGTCTGGTCGATGCTGAGCACGAGGCACGCTGCTTCAGTGGCGGCGGTGATCGCGTTCTAAATGAGCAAAATTTAGACAAAATCGTCGATTTGCACCAGTCTAGACGTTCACAATGCAAATAAGACGTAGATTGGAACATTTGCATGACTAGACATAGTGAAATAACCTGTCTAGACATGAATTTAGCCAATCCTATAAACCCTCGAAAAGCGCAAATCTCACCTGCTTAACAAGACTAGGCTCCCAGACGCAACCTTCCAAATTGTCTCTGACGATTTCGGCGTGAATATCGACACCACTCCACTTCTCTCCCTTCGCGTGCTTGTTGCGGAGCTTATTCAAGAAATCCGTAGCGTCCAAGCCGGCGTTGAAGCAAAGTTGCTGTGGGATGACCTCAAAGGCGCGGGCGTACGCTTGCCAGAAGAATTGCTCCTTGCCAGCGATCGTCTTCGAGTGATCACGCAAGTGACGGCTGAGTTCCATTTCGATGGCTCCGCCACCGGCGACGATCGTGTCGTTCTTCTTCGCACGACGAACGATCATGATGGCGTCGTGAAGGGAACGTTCGGTTTCGGCGATGAATTGATCGGCGCCTCCGCGGAGCAACAGAGTGCACGATTGGTGCTGCGAGCATTCGAGGAAGAAGTTGTAGCTGAAAATATTCGATTGAGCGTTTGAAGTAGTCAGAAATCTCAGTTCAGACAAAACACTTGAAATTGTAGATGAAATGTCTAGACAATCAGAGGATTCAATAATGCATAACAGACATGCTTTTTACCGTCTAGACTGTCTCTATGAGACTGTCTTTTTGAGGCTGTCTAGAATGTCGCTTGAGAATAATAATGTCTAGACTTCACTGATGCGAATTCAATCTTTTTGAGACTGTCTAGACTACAGATTTTGAATTTTGCGTTGTTTTTAGACCTAGACAATCAATAAAATCTTACCGTTCGCTTCCAACTTGCTGCTCATAGAACTTTCCGCACTTTCCCAGAACGGTTTCGTCAATCTTCGAAACGGTGGTCAGCACAGCACCGCCGCACGAGGCCATCAGACGTTCCAGATCCTCCTCAGGCACGCGACCAGCGCAGAACATGTCACGATCGGCGAACCACTGCGTGGCGACGTCTCCAATCGGCAGCTTCGAGAGGACGACCTTCGCACCGGATTTGTGGATCAGCTCCAACTTGTTGTAGAGAATATCCCACTCGGCGTCAACGACCTTCTGGTACTCTTCGACGGTAGAGATGCGCAACTCGGCGTTCTCCTTCTCCGCCTTCAGCTCCAGTTCGATGTTCAACATGGCGATTGTGGGCTCGATGTAGGTCTTGGGCTGCATTTCGAATCCAGCGTAGCTGAACGCCTTCTTGAACGCGATTCCCTTGACCAGACGCGACTCGAGGGTCGATCCACCGGTGACCTTCTTGATTCCGATCATGTCAATCGGGAGACGCTCGTCGAGGAAGTTGACCGCGTCGACGACCATCTCGGCAAAGTATTGACGATCCTGCGAGAGCAGCTTGCTGCTAAGCGTGGTCTCCGCACACTTGATGAGCATCTTGCGCTTCTCTTCGGGAGTTTTCATCGAAACCGACAGCTCCTTGAGCTTGTTGATCGCTTCGACGGATGCTGCGCCGTACGAGCGGATGATGTGCAGGGGATTGACGCCCTCGTCGATGTACTGACGAGCGTTCTTCAGGAACTCGGCAGCCAAAACGACGACACTGGTGGTTCCATCGCCGACCTCCGCGTCCTGACTCTTGGCAATATCGACCATAACCTGAGCGGCGGGGAAGACAATGTCGAGGAGTTTAAGGATTGTGGCGCCATCGTTGGAAATGGTGGTGACTCCTGTAGATATTTACTATTAGACCCGAAATGGGGTATTTCCAAGGCACCTTTACGATCAACAATCAACTTGTCCAATCCACGAGGTCCGAGCGTTGTGCGAATGCTGTCGGCAACGACACAGCACGCGCTGATGTTGCTCAGCACTTGTCCGGCTCCCTCCTTGTCTTCAGTTCCATCTTTCAGGAGAATGATTGGCGCGCCCATCATATTCATGGCTGAAGATTGGTCTGATCTGAATTTTGAGATCATTTCGAACGAAAGGAAACGCCACAAGACTCGATGAATAGCGAGGATTTTGGAGGTTGGGAATAACGTTCATTTTATGGTGATTACAGAAGATTACGATATGATAGAAGAACGCTGACTTCGCAGTCGTAGTTGCGAGGGCCAAAATAGGCGATATAGATGAAGTTTTGAGGTATTTTGGGCCGCGTTGTGTATACCTACGTTCCGCTCTCCTCAGCCCTAAATCCCTCCCCAATCCTCACCAGCTACCAATTGGACGACTGCAAATTCGCTTAAAATCACAAAAACGCACACATTTTTCGCTAAATCAATCAAAAATTCCACGAAATACAAACCAACCCCCGAGAACGCCAGCGACCCGCGGCGATCCTCAAGACGCCCGAGGACGAACGAATAGAACAATCTAGAAGTCCGAACATTTGAAATTTCGAATGCAACGAATTCTCGAACAATCCAATGTAGTTACTGTGGAAATCAGGCTTGTCGCGGCGAGAGTCAGCGGCTTAACAAAAGTGAGACAACCACCGATAATTAGACAACCACCGCTCAGGCGAGTCATTTCGAGACCAAATTTCGTTTTTTCTTTGTTTTTTCTGCATTAATTAATGCACTTGTTGATCGGGAAGATAAGCGGCGATGAGACGCAGCCGTTGCGACGATCACCGGTGCTGTGGTCGAGCAGCGAAAAAGGTCAGCGACACGAACACAGCGACGCAACTCAAAAATCGATGACTACGACTTTTGCGACCGATTTTGTCGCTGGTTGGGTGTCAGGCTGCAGCGGGCTGCTGATCGGACACCCGTTCGACACTGTGAAAACTCGTCTGCAAACCTCCAACGCCTACAATGGCATCGTCGACTGTTTTCGCAAGACGATCGGCAGGGAATCGGTAAGCAAATGAAGAATGTTGTATGTAAAGGGATGCGGACAGCTGGGATACTGTAGTCTGTAGACAGATTTAGACGTTTAGACATGTTTCAGATAATTTAATGACCATTTATAGACACGGATCGGTCTAGACAATTCGGGGACTATCTAGACTGTCTAGGGTATCTCAGTACCATTGTCTAGACAGTTCGATGATATTTGTAGTGAACAGAAGCAAGTCTAGACCTTTGTAGACATCGCACCATTTCTAGACACACGCCACTTATAGACTGATTTATGATATAAAAAGTCCATTATTGCTCGTAGGATACTGTAGTTCGTCTTAAACCTTCATTTTGCAGGCTCTCGGTCTCTACAAGGGCATGCTGGCACCGTTCGTCTCCACCGGAGTCATGAATTCGTGCATGTTCGTCGGCTACAACCAATCCCTGCGCTTCCTTCACCCAGGAACCGAACGAGACGAGATTCCCATGTCGAAAGTGTACGCAGCGCAACTAATCGGCTCTACCATCCAACTGATTCCCGCGATTCCGGTGGAACACGTCAAAACGAAGCTCCAAGTACAGTACGCAAGCAAAGGCGCCCATTACCACGGTCCGTGGCACTGTATGCGCGAACTCCTGGAGACTGGCGGAGTCCGTGCGCTCTACCGCGGTGGAAGCGTTCAATTCTGGCGCGACTGCATCGGCTACATGTTCTACTTCCCTGTTTACGAGAGAGGAAAACGTGAACTTAAGAAATTGATGCCGAATGGGGATTCTCTCGTGCCGGTAAGTCGGCTTATTTACTCAAAACAACACCCAGACGGACAAACAAACACCATTGTTCTCTATTGTGGGGTCTATTGATTGACGAAGGGATTTATTAGAATGGTGAGGAGGTGTTATTTTCGGGTCGCGCCTCCGTTCACGCCTAACAATGGTTGCTGTCGCGCTAAATGGCCACTTCTTAATCGTGTCAGGAACCGTTGCTATTGTTCCCTACGCTGTGCCGACGTCTTGGGGCTGTTTTGTTATTCAAATACTGATCCACAGCGGTCTGGTGATGGTGGTGTTGTTTGTTTGGGTTCTGCGAGTGTGTGCAACGTCAAAACAGTTACAATTTTGCGTCTGTCTAGTCTGAAACAGGCAGAATTGCCGTCTTCTGAGTCTGTTTTACCGTATCTCTTGTTTTACAAGGACCACAGCTCTGCAGCTAGCGTTCTCCCTTCCTTCCTGATCAAAACTGCACGTCTCTACCGTAATCCCTGATAACAAACTCTATCGTTCCAGCATCAGCTGACTTCTTTGCAAAAACCCTTTATCAATCAATGACCAAAAGCACAATTCAAACACACTAACTCAACCCCAATCGTCCTAATCCTCGTTTTAGACAATTCTTGCCGGTGGACTAGCGGGTAGCATGAGCTGGTGGGTGATTTGCCCGATCGAAGTCGTCAAAAACCGAATCCAAACGTCCGCCTCAACTGATCCGGCCGCCTTCCTCTCCACCGCCCGCTCAATCTACCGTACCAGCGGACTCCGCGCGTTCTACAAAGGCGGCCTAGTGCTTCTTGTGCGAGGCTTTCCGGTCAACGCGGTCGTCTTTGTAGTCTACGAGAAGATCATGGCCTTTGGTTCCTGTTTATGATCACGTGTCGCGGCATTGTTTACTGCTGCACCTCCTTCTTCTTCTTCGATAAAGACATTCCTTCCTCGTTTCCGCGCTAATCGCTACCGTGGTCGTTGTTGTTGCAACTGTCCGTATATTTACCCCCTCGTGAATCGCAATTTCTCATTCTGCATCGTCGTTGTTTAGGAATGCGCGCAGCGGTCCTCGTTCTGCTCGCCGTTGTTGGGGCTGCAGCCCTCGACAACGGTCTTCTGTTGACCCCTCCGATGGGCTGGATGTCGTGGACGAAATTCTACTGCGAGACCGACTGCACGTTGCATCCCTTTGGCTGCATTAATGAGGATCTCTACATGGCGCAGGGAGAGCGAATGAGTAAGTGCGTCTAAAAAGGGCCAGATTGAGAGCACAGATTAGCTCTATTCGTCTTCTTTTTGCTCGTTGCTTCCGTCTAGACAGTTCTCTTTGTTTGTCTAGACAGTTTACAGACAGGCTATGGTACTGTCTGGCTTTGGCATTGTCTGGCTTTCGCACTGTTTGCTGGCACTGTCTGGCTTCGGCGGCACTGTCTAGACAGCACAATAAGCCACAATAGTCGCTGTCTGCTTCACCCCTCTTTCCTACCGTAATCCTCATCCTTTGCAGGAGATGACGGCTACCTACAAGCCGGCTACGACTACGTACACATCGACGACTGTTGGATGTCGCGAGAACGCGACTCCGCCGGTCAACTCTACGCCAACAAGACCCGCTTCCCCTCAGGCATCAAAGAGCTCTCCAAATTCATGCACGACCGCGGCCTGAAGCTCGGAATCTACGAGGATTACGGTACGAAAACCTGCGGTGGCTATCCCGGAAGCATCAACAATCTGAAAACCGACGCCGACTCGTTCGCTGCGTGGGATGTGGATTTCCTGAAATTCGACGGCTGCTACGCTGATGTGGACACGTATACGCACGGTTATCCCGAGATGGGTCGATTTCTCAACGCCACCGGGCGACCGATTGCGTACTCGTGCTCGTGGCCCGCCTATCTCATCGATCAGCCCAAGAAGCAGGACTACAAGCTCATTTCTCAGCATTGCAACGTTTGGCGCAATTTCGACGATATTTCCATGTCATGGGCGTCAATTCAATCGATTATCAACTACTACGACCATAATCAGGATCGCCAGATACCGTATCACGGTCCTGGACATTGGTTCGACCCGGACATGGTGAGTAACGTTCATTTGATCCGCTCCAGAGCGATTATTGTCTGTTTTCGAGGTGTCTAGAGTGTCTAGACACGCCTTTCCAGACAGACAGCATGTCTAGACAGCGCAAAACCGTTGCAAACGTTGATTTTTCCGTTTTCCAGATTATCGCCGGCAACACCGAGATCACCTACGACCAAGCGCGCACCCAAATGTCCCTCTGGTCGATCTGGTCAGCGCCGCTCATCATGTCCAACGACCTCCGCACCGTCGACGCCGAATCCAAAGCGATTCTCCTCAACGCGGAGGTAATCGCGATCGACCAGGACCCGATGGGCATGATGGGACGTCTGGTGGCGAACACCTCCGATATTGGCGTCTACGTGAAGCCGGTCGTTCCCCGCGACACAGCCAAAGGTCTCACTTCCTACGCGGTCGCAATCTTCAATCGCTCGAACAAGAAGCAGGATGTGGAAATCCAGCTATCGCAGTTGGGTCTGAAGAACGTCGACGGGTACAACGTGCGCGATTTGTGGAATCAGGAGAATCTTGGGCGTCTGAAGGCGACCGACTCGTTCAAGTTCCGTGTGAATCCGACTGCCACAGTGCTTGTCAAGTGCTCGTTGCCAAATTTGTAATTTTGGACCTCATTAACTTATTCTGTAACTGCCTCTTTTAATAAAATCAACAAAAGCATTTACAGACGTCTTTCGACCGCCTGCGGCGTGTTCAACTTCACTTCTTTATCTTAAAAATCAACGAAATAATCAACAAACTGCTCTGTCCTAGTCCACTATCCTTACTACAACCATAAGGTCTTCCACGACCGTCCGCCATCCGTAGCCGCCGCAGTCTCCGATTCAACGGTCATCTGCTCGCCAGCAGCTTTAAAGTCACAGCGGCTTGTCCTAATTCGTTTTTCAACTGGTTGAGGTGATCGGCGAAGTTCGTCCATTTCATGCTGGTCAGCCAGAGACGCCTTCTTAGCGCTTCATCCTTTGAAATTTCGTTCCATTCGAGCGGAATGCGTTCGCGACTGAAAAACAGAATCATTGTCCAGATCTTGAAGTTTAAAATCTGTCTAGACAACAACCTTCCAAAATGCTTAGCCTAATAGAGGTGCCCAACTAACTTACTCAATAAAGTCTCCATTAGCCTCGGCCATCGACGGATCAGCGAGTGCAAAGAGCACAGGCCTAACAGCCTTCTCCGGGCGTCGTTCGCCCATCATAAAACTGACAAATTTGAGAAGCCATCGACTGAGGAAGAAATCGTTATAGTCAAGTTGTTTCGACAATGCGGTTTTCGTTCTGCCGGGGTCAGCGACAAGAACTGACACGTTTGTTCCTGAAAATCGATAATATTAGGTAATTAACAAGACAAAACGCATTTAATATTGACAGAAATAGGAGGCGAGACAGCGAATTCAAAGTTAAAATTCAATATACCTTTAACCCGTTCAGCCAATTCCTTCGCAAATAGCGCCTGTGCGAGCTTACTGGTTTTGTAAGCATCGTATCCATCCCATTTCTTCATTTCGTCGCGATTCAAATCGTCAATGTTAATGTTCGTACTGAAATCAAAAAATCACGCATTTGTACTAACAAATTAGCGCCTACTTCTTGTTGATCGTGCTGGTGTTCATAAACACAAGCCGAACAGGATGATCCTGAGCGAGAAGCTTCTCCATGAGCAATCCGTTGAGCAGAAATGTTCCGAGGTGGTTGGTTGCGATCGTCTGCTCGATTCCGTCTTTCGTGACTCTGCGCTCTCCTTCCATCGTAGCCGCATTGTTCACGACTCCGTCGATGCGATCAAGCTGGAATTTTCCTGCAATACGAGCCAATTAACATCTTTGTCTCGACTCAGTACTAAGGTCAGGTGTTGAGATGAGTTTGGCTATCTGAAAGCGTACCTTTGGACAGTTTACTGACAAAATTGCGAATACTGTCGAAATCGGACAAATCACACTGGCGACAGTAAACCTGCTTATTCCTGGTGTTCAGAACGATATCACGGCGGACTTGGATGCACTTTTCGCGATTTCTGCAGGCCATGATAACACGCGCATTGCGTTTTGCCAATTCTTCGGCTGTAACCTGAAATCAACAAGTCGGTAAATGCGTAGACGGGAATATGAGCATCTAGGCGGACAAAGAAAACTGATGGATGTCCTGAGAAAGTAGCATACCTGTCCAATTCCAGACGAAGCACCGGTGACGATATACGTCTTCCCAGCCAAGTCTTCTTCCAGCTCGTATTTCTGGCCAGATTGCCCAGCGCTAAAAGCAAAAAAAAATATTCAAACTGAATTAAAAATTGTCGCTTACTCAATGATATGGTAGATGCCGTATCCAGCACCAAAAGTGGAGAAGGCAAGCGACCATGGCGAGCGAAGGCCGTCGAGCAAGCGGCGCATCGCCATTTTGAAGTGATTTTCTGCAAAAAAAAATTCAATTAAAACGCGATAAATCAGAATACATACGCGACGCAGTTCTGAGGACATTGCAGGCAGACAGGCTGCAAGCAAGACAGACACAGAAATCAGCCAAGTTTCCAATTGAGGAAGTTGTGAATTCACATGAACATCATAATAATACAACTCCCGCGGTCTCGACACGCACAATGCACTCAAGTCTCGTTGGTTCGTCATTTGTGGGCGAGCGAAGGAAGGAAGGATGGATGCAAGCGTGCAAAGAGCGGTGGAGAGAGTGCCGAGAGAGAAATTTCACTTTTTGCTCGCACGATCGTCGTGTCGCATAGCTGCCGCTGGTGGCTGAGCAGCGGCTGCGGCTCTGTCAATAAGCCAACCGCACGCATGTGTGCGGGAGAGGAAAGTTTCCACTGCGCACGGAGACGGAATGTTGAAATTGTCATTGTGTTTAGACGTCGATCCGTCTGTCTGTATTCCAAAATTGAGTTTGTCTCAAAGCAAACACTGTCTGATTCTATTCCGCTGTATAGAACTGTTATTCTGTCTCGTATGTTGATGTCTGAACGCCCAATTTGGACTGGTATGACCTATTGCAAGCCCCAAAGTGCCCTAAAATCGAAATGGCATGTCAATCATGTCATTTAGGACGCGATCTGTTATCAATTGACGTCCAATTTCCACTTTTTAAGCTTATCAAAGCGTTAGGTTTCGATGTAAAGCGTCAGCAGAGCGTAGGCATAGCTTAAAAAGTGCCTAATTACGGTATACGTTCCTCCACAGTCTCTAGACCGGTCAGAAGCAGTCTGGTCAGAAGCAGTCTACATTAGAAAACCTAGACAATAGCGCATCTCAGATTCCAGTTGGTCCGACCGATAGACTACGCGCAGCGCTTTTTTCGTTATCTCTCGCCGATTGAAGCCGACGGATGCATCATAAGAAGGACGTTTTTCAATCGATTTCAAATCGTCTCAACTCAAAATTGCTTGCCCCCTCTAGCTCTGGCGGCCTCCCACAAGGCGAAAGGATCGATATCTTCATTACATATTCACAAAATCGCCATAAGTGACCGCAGCGCTGGACACTTATGACGTCATTCCCCGCCGCCGATATGTTGCTTACCGCGCAGATGCGATCTGGTCGGGTATTGTTTGTTTTCGCGCCAATTTTAGCTCTGAAGAAGGAGGATAGGAAAACAGGCATTAGACCTGTCAGCTGTTGCTGTTTTGAAATCACAATGATGAAAGTAGTCCCTTCAGGTCGTTTACCCGCGGCAGGTCAATGTCAACGTGCTATTTTCGCGCTGTACTATTGCTGGGGCAACTGATCTAGTCGAGATATCTGGGCTCGAAAGTTGGCGCGTTGAATTTGAAGCTAGCTGTAAGTCGACTCTAATATACTATAAATCCACGCGGAAATGGCAGATCTCGGTATAGCGGACAGATTTCTTCAATTTATTGACATATCCGGGTTGATTAGAAGTGATTTCGAGGGCGCTGTAATCAACACAGCTGTTTGATAGCGCCAGAAAAAAACGATTTCGAAGCCGCGAAAGAAGAAGCAAAAAATGTGTGAAAATTGCGATTTTCGCTCTCATTTCCGTCGTTTTCCTCGTCACGTGAATTTTCAATATTCGATAAATTCTGAATTATCACAATTATCAGGCCTGGGGCGCTGGGAAACGGGGCCCCAATCACCGACAAAATCGAGCGAAACCCAAAAATGTCTTTGCTATTCTAAATTTCATTTTCAACTCGTCGCAATATAAACTACTGCAAATTCCAGATCGCCTGACCCCCATCGGCAGCAAAATCCCACGAAAACGCAATAAAATCATGCTATTCGTGCATCCTATTCTCTCAAAAGTCACAATTCGCCTGCATTCTGCGTTTTCAGCTCAAATTTAACAATTTCTGGATCGCCGCACGCAAATCGCGATCGCTGAGCAACGCGCAAGCAACAGAATCTCACGATACCAACGCAAATCACCAAGCAACATCTCTCCCGAAGCGACGCATTCGTCGCTAGTTCGTGATTTTTCAAGTGCATCGCTGCGGGACCCTTTGATTCCACATCTCGCTTCCTTTTTTTTGCAATCAACACGCAATCCGATTTTCGTGTTTCGTGATTTGTGATCGATCGCAATCGTGAACATGGCCATAATTTTGCAGCTTGGCAAGGACGTCATGTCCAAATTTCCCACGAGAGGAATCCCGTCGACTCTTCGATGCTCGCTCAACAGCTTCCGCGTCCCGACTTCCGCGCTTGCTGCGGCAACGGTCTCTGTTGGCTCATCGTAAGTCCGCATTTTGTTTTTTCTGACATGAAATGTGTGAATTTAGTCGAAATGCCAGCTCTAGTCGACTTTCTCCGCTGTTCGGCAGCCCGCCGGTGAACTTCTCATGCTCGAAGGTGACGCAGATGCGTTTCTATTGCAGTAAGTTGCTTTTTGGGTTGGAATTTATTAATTGTTTGATGAAATAATTGCGCGGAGCGAAGCTGGAATGTTTCACAGGAATTATGTCTGAAACATTCCGAACGAGTTTCACTGAAATGTGAAATTGAATTAAAATGGATCTGTTGTTTTATTCGTTTTCGAGTTTATTATTTCGTTTAAGGTGCAGCGAAACGTTCCAATCGATGCAATGGAATGTTTCACTCAAAGTGCAGTCAAATTATCTAAATTATAAACAACGCATTTCACAATTAAAATGATATTTTACAACCGTTCTCTTCATTTCCAGGCGGTCTACCAGAACACAAACGGGTGCTACTTCCCGCTCTCAGCCCCACCATGGAGCTCGGAACGATCGTCTCCTGGCAGAAGAAAGAAGGCGACCAGCTTGGTGAAGGTGACCTCCTTTGCGAGATTGAAACCGATAAGGCGACCATGGGCTTCGAGACACCCGAAGAAGGCTACCTGGCGAAGATTCTCATTCCTGAAGGCTCAAAAGACATCCCGATTGGCAAACTACTTTGCATTATTGTTGAGAACAAAGAGGACGTCGCCGCTTTCGCCAGCTTCACTTCGAGTGAATCGGATGCTCCAGCTGCTGCAGCGCCTTCTCCGCCGAAGCCCGCAGCTGCCCCAGCTGCTCCTACGCCAGCTCCTAAGCCGGCACAGGCTGTTGCTCCTCAAGTCCAGCAACAAGCCCCAGCTGTAGGAGGACGAGTCGCCGTCACACCGTTCGCGAAGAAATTGGCCGCCGAGCAAGGAATTGACCTCGGCTCTGTGGTCGGAAGCGGACCGGGAGGTCGCATTCTCGCTTCGGATCTTGCTGGAGCGCCGAAGGGAGCTGCCGCCGCTGTCGGTGGAGCGCCGGCTGAAGGCGAGTACGTCGATATTCCGCTCAGCAACATGCGGAAGACGATCGCGAAGCGTTTGAGCGATTCCAAGTCGAACGTTCCTCACTACTATCTGTCTTCGGATATCAGCATGGACGAGATTCTCAAGGTGCGTACGAAGCTCAACAAGATGCTTGAGAAGCAGGCCGGATCAACCGAGAAGCCCGTGAAGCTCTCCGTCAACGATTTCGTGATCAAGGCTGTTGCGCTCGCCTGTTTAAGAGTTCCTGAAGCAAACTCTTTCTTCATGGATACCTTCGTTCGCCAGAACCACAACGTCGACGTCTCCGTCGCAGTCAGCACTGAAGCCGGTCTTATCACTCCTATTATCTTCAACGCCCACTCGAAGGTAATCTGAAAATCGTAGAAATTTGTGATAAAATCACGCTTTTTAGGGTCTCGCAACAATCAGCCAGGAGGTCTCCGCCCTCGCAGCCAAAGCGCGCGAAGGAAAGCTCCAACCGCATGAGTTCCAGGGTGGCACATTCACCGTCTCCAACCTCGGAATGTTCGGCAGCGTGGAGAACTTCTCCGCTATTATCAACCCTCCTCAGTCGTGTATCCTGGCGGTCGGCAGCGCAACCCAGAAACTTGTACCATGTGAAGAGAACGGCTACCGTACGATCACGTCAATGGGAGTGACGATCAGCTGCGATCACCGAGTCGTCGACGGCGCCGTTGGAGCGGTCTGGCTGAAACATTTCAAGAATTTCCTCGAAAAGCCACATACTATGCTTTTGTAGATTCGTTTACTTGATAGAATCTAGGATGATTTGACATTTTATGTGTTAATAATTTAGTGTTTATGTTGTTGCGCGATGTGATTGTGACAAGTGAGGTGAAAAAAGGTCTTCAAAAATGCGACAGATACGCAGAGAACTTACACTAGCGCTTCAGTGGAAACGTTGCAAGCAACCGGTTGATGTGACCATCGATTTGTGTTTTCATTTGCGCTTCAATTGGCAAACAAAGTTGAATTTCAAGCGAGTGGCTAGCTGAGGAGGAGTTACGAACAACTGACGTCTGATTGTGAATGAGTCTGGAATCGCATGTGACACGTTGCACGCGATTTCGGTCTACTATACGCGAACGTCGTCGCTCCACGTCCATCGCCGGTATTTCTCGATCAGGGTCCCGACACGATCACATGAGTATCGTAGTCGACAGTCTTCTATCCTAAAATGTCGTTGAGTTGAGTTGATGTGATGCAAACTGCTCGCTGTTGTTTTGTTCGCTCTGTGAAATTTATTTGAAAATGGTTCGCACAAAAGGAAAGACTGTTGGGAAGAGAGCTCCGAAACGGAAATTGGCGGCCGAAGTCACTTCGCCTGCAAGCGATGCTGTGCCAGACACGAAGATGCTGCGCCAGACACGATCATCATCGGCTCGAAGAGGGGAGGGTTCAAGAAAGACAGCGCTCGCTATCGAAGAATGCTTTCCGGTTGTAACCGATCCGACTATTATGGAGTGTGTATGTTTTTTTATTATAGTTATGCTGGATTGATCACCTAGTTTTTAGATGGACAACATCGTCGTTCCACAAGAAGAAATGCCTTCACCGAGTGCAGTAGATGCTGCTGCTCCTCTCTTGAACGATTCAGGAGCGCCGATCACCTCCACTACAACTGATTCGACGAAGAACGTCGCTATTCCGCAAGAAGAATCGCCTTCGACCACTGTTACAGCTGCTGCTGCTCCTCTTGTAGAAGATCCAGGAACGAAGAAGATCCTCTCAGCTGCAACTGAAGTTTCACCATCTATTCTTGTTTGTTATTTTAAAATTGTGCTAGCTTGAATCGCAGTGTTTAGGAAAATAATGTCTTGCGTTCGGAAGAAGAAATGCCTGTAACGAGTGCAGTAGAAGCTGCTGCTCCTCTCTTGAACGATTCAGGAGCGACGATCATATCCACGACAACTGATTCGACGAAGAACGTCGCCATTCCGCAAGAAGAATCGCCTTCGACCACTGTTACAGCTGCTGCGGCTCCTCTCTTGAACGATTCAGGAGCGCGATCACCTCCACTACAACTGATTCGACGAAGAACGTCGCCATTCCGCAAGAAGAATCGTCTTCGACCACTGTTACAGCTGCTGCGGCTCCTCCATGAACGGTTCAGGAGCGCCGATCACCTCCACTACAACTGATTCGACGAAGAACGTCGCCATTCCGCAAGAAGAATCGCCTTCGACCACTGTTACAGCTGCTGCTCCTCCCATGACGATTCAGGAGCGCCGATCACCTCCACTACAACTGATTCGACGAAGAACGTCGCCATTCCGCAAGAAGAATCGCCTTCGACCACTGTTACAGCTGCTGCGCTCCTCCATGAACGGTTCAGGAGCGCCGATCACCTCCACTACAACTGATTCGACGAAGAACGTCGCCATTCCGCAAGAAGAATCGTCTTCTACCACTGCTGCTGCTATCGCTCCTCTTGAAGGCGACCCGGGAACGATTATACGCTCAACTTCAACTGATGGTTCTTCGTGTATCTTTGTTTGTTATTTTAAAATTGTGCTATGTAGTTTGACTACCAATGTTTAGGGGGATAGTGACTTGCTTCCGCCAGGAGTATTATGTAAATGCGCTACGACCGATCCATCACGTAGAATTCAAGGATATCTGTAGGTTCACCTCGTTTATTCATGTCTACTTTAATGTTTCAGAACTAGTTCCCGCTTTCAAACTGCTGGGAAACTAAGGTTGACTGTTCACGGAAGGGCCTTTGAATTAGAATTGTCGACGGAAGTGCGCGGACCTGCGACCATTGGCCTTCCCAGAGAGGCCCTTATAATTGATTTTATTCCAAGAGAGGAAGCTCATATCGAATTTATCATGTGCGATGTGCCGACCGTCAAGTACTTCCTTGTGAAATTCGATTCCAACGAAGGTTTGTTAAAAGAGAATATAATGAAGTGTAAAAGGCTCCTTTTCAAGATCCCGCAGCTGTTCAACGGCTCTATCATGTACTGCAATGTGCTGACAAAGTCGCTCGAGTTCAGTCAGGAGAACATGTTACCGGCCGACACTACCTGATCCCGTACACTGAGCATGAGTACCTGCCATGTGAGTTTAATTCAGGTTAAGAGCGTTTCGAGTGAACCTGTTTTAGATGCGTTGGCTTGCCATCCATTGGAATTTGAGAGAAAAGAAGGCCAGCTAGGATTTATGTGGGTCGTAGCGCCCTAGCTTAATTTATTTTGTTGTTATCTTTAATAATGTTGTTTGATTAATTGAATTCCGTATTAACCAGGATTTGGATGACTTTGCTATCTTGCGAATGCGTGGAATCTCATTGTTGGCGGATTCAATTACCCTTGCTGTACGGTTTGAACTCTTGTGGGAGGTTGACTTCTATTCGATACAGGCACCGATCTTTCCTGCGTGATCCGAACTTGAATTGACTCATCGTTCGAGTGAAACGACTCGCGCAGCGATTGGCGCGTAGCACAAAGCGAGCGAGAGGGGCGCTCTGTTCTTCCTATGCTTGGAGCGATATAGTCGCGAGCGTTTTATTTCGCGCGCGTTTTTGGTGGAATATTTCGAATCATTCGCGTCTCTGGTTATTTTGGTTATTTTGTGTGGTTCTGTGGTTATTTTCGCGTGTGGACACGTTGATTTGGTTGATGCAAGGTGAAACCAGTCGCGATCTCGGCCGATGCGCCGAGGAGCACTGTACCTGTGCGCAATTCGTTCGCCAAGAAGCAATGCGAACAATTCTTTCCTCGCGTTTCGCCATTTTCCGTGTTTTTTCTTTGATTATTGCTCGCGATATCACCTTTCGTTGCTGTTGTTCCTTCCGCTCGATCGTCTGCTCGATCGCGCTTGATTTCCTGTTGCGCTCGATTATTCTTCTTCTATCACGTTCATCTTCTTCCATTCCAGGTTTACTTGATCATGTACGGACAATTCGATCAGCCCCAACTCGAGAGATCAATGGCGGTACAACATGAGGTGAGCGCATCGAAATTTAGCCAAATTCATGTAAACTGTTCCAGCTCCCCACCTGCAGTTCATGGATTAGGGGACAACTCTACGACAACAGCTTCTATCGACCGCAGAACGGACAAAGCTGGCAGTTCCCGCCTCCACAACTTCGGCCGTCGTTTGGCCAAAGATACAACTCATTTATGCCGATGCCAGTGTGTGCGCAGAGCTTCGGCGTTGTCCAGCCGGATTATAATCAGTTCCACAACTGCATGTGCCAGTGTCAAGAACAACGTGCCATGGATGGATGCGGTCAACATCGTCCTTTGCCGCCTCCCTTGATGTCAACTCCAGCCTTCTCCCACTCATCGCACCTCGGATTTGGCGGCTCGCAACATCTCCCATCACGGGGACAGCCACCACGGCGGGAGTTACCTCACCAGCGACCTTCACGTTCGTGCGTCATCAAGCACTGGGGACCGCGAATCTCAATCGCTCGACAGGGACGTGGAAGCGAATAGCAGCGAAGATACGAGACCGCAGTTGGCTGAGGAAGATGTGTCACTTCTGGAGGCGTTTGGGCGATTTTGCCGTTTGGGAAAAGATCATGTGCTGCCGCCGCACCTGCCGAAGTCATAATCTCACGTGGATCGTAATGTATTCTGTGAATGAAATGTATTTATCTGATTCTTCAGTTGTTTGTTTCCATTCTCGTTTCCGAGAGAAGATGCGCTGCTCATGTCAGTCACATAGCGGTGGTGCGCACGCCGTTCCGATGCGCACGATTTGCTTTCAGACAACACTTTCAGACCATCTTCAGTCGAACGTACAAACAAATTGTATTTGCAGACAGCAGATCGGAAACAACGCACCAATTTCTGTCTGCGATGAGCGCTAGCGCTGTCTGATGAACGTAATGCCGATTTCGGCTCTAAAAGTCTGATTTGAGCTTCGCTCAATGTGTTTTCGCTCGTTTCCCGCATTTCAGCTTGTCGCTCGCCGCGAACATCTTCTCTGTTCACCTCAATTTCCTCATAATCCCCTCGTCTTGCCGTAAACAGTAGGCGTAGTCATCTCGCACGAAGCAATAAGGAATCCCCACAACTTGCTCTCGCTGACGCGCGCCTAAACTAAGCGCAGAAATGATATTATCGGCCATTGGCGTTCCATGAAGTCGTCGCTTCTGACGTTTGCTATTCTCATTCGCACTTGTTCGCTTCAGTACACTCCCTATGTAGGCGGCCTGCAATTGAAAATCCAAAGCTCAAATCACATTTTAGGACAAAGCGGACGTTCGCATCAAGATTGGAATGCTCATTCCACGTGTAACGCCCGAGTTGGTGCCTCTGATCGGGTACGGTAGGTCAGCGTCGGCGGTTCTTGTCGCCATGGACCGGATTGCGAAGGAGAAACTCCTGCCAGGTGTGAATTTCACCTTCGTTTGGCGCTATGAGGAATGCGACGAGCATCAAGCGATCGGGTACACGATCTCGCTGACGCTGGAGGAGAAAGTCGACTTACTTGTTGGACCTCCCTGCAACGCGCGTAAGTTTGCGGTGCTGTAGAGATCGATGTGGACCAAAACTACCGTATTCTAGCCGCTCTGGACGTTGGTGTCGTCTGTGGCTACTACGATATGCCTCTGTGGCTGTGGGGACCGACGACAAGCGCTGAGCTGAGCAATCTGCCCCGCTATCCAACCCTCGCTACCGTAACCGTCAATTCTTACGCGTAGGAGCTTGAATTTTAGAGGTTTCTGGGTTACTGTAGGCTTTAGAATTGGCGTCGCCATCTGTGAGATAATGTTCCAGTTTGGATGGAAGGAAATGGCGGTTTTGTATGAAGTTGGCGGTGCTGAGCAGAGATGCACCTATCTTCAGCAGGACTTGGAGGTACTCTAGGCTCTGGCAGTTGTCCTACAGTAACCCATGCCATTCCAGACAGCGGTGAACTCGTTCAACGGTAGAATCACGATAACGTATCGTTCGGACGTTGGAATTCATCGCGATGTCGATCGAGTTCTGGACGAAGTCAAATCACGTGCTAGAAGTCTCTTAGACTACCGTACCCCCCACGTCTTTCACTCTCAATTTCAGTAATTATCGTATGCCTGAGCAATAACGTCGCCAAGCGACAATTCATCCTAAAAGCAAAGGACAAAGGAATGACAACAGCGGAATACGTTTACATTCTGCCTGAAATCGACGAAATTCGTAGGTTTAAGACCACCCACGTTGAATAACGCGACTTTAGGGGTGAATCACATGGGCTCTTTGTGGGAAGGCGACCCAAAAAGCCCGGATGGACGCGACAGAGAAGCGCAGGAGGCGTTCAAAACGGCCATTTTGGTAAGCAAAACACGATTTTCAAAAATGAAAATTTATTGACTCTAATGGGGCTCGATTTCGTGACCTTTCGCATGATTATCTGAAGCACTACCTCCCGGCTATTAGCGCAATGAGTGGATGCTTGTAGATCGACTACGAAAGCGAGAAAACCACGCAGTACATGGCAAACTTCTCGGAGGAAATCGTCACGCGAATGCAAGAGTGGCCGTTCTACTGCGACGCCAAGTGCCAGGACAACCCGACGGGCGAGGCTTCGCGCTACGCCGGTCACTTGGCCGACTCTCTCTATCTCTACGGCCTGGCGCTCAATAAATCGCTCTCGCGAGACCGGATAAACGGCAAAAAATCAGGAAGTGTGCTGCTTATGGACGCTGTGGGCAGTTTCGATGGTAGAGCCTCATTGTATTAAGCTCAAAATCAATGATTACGGTATTCAGGCTTCAGTGGACACGTCATAATCGGTGATAACGGCACGCGGGTGCCCGTTTTCTACGTAATGAATCTGAACAGCACTCAGCAGATGCACGCGTTCGCTCGAATCGACATGACAGAGACGGGATACATTAGCGTAGGCTCCGAAACGCTGGATTCACCGACAAATGCGCGGCTATTTCAGACGTTTGTACCGCTCTACGACAACGAGTACAGCTCCGTTTGGTACAATCGGAATGGAAAACGTCCGCTGAGCTTGCCAGAATGTGGATTCCTTAGTTCGGACTGTCCTAGGACGTTCGCTGAGCAATATCTCAAATATGTGATCATAGCGATCGTCGTTGGCATCGTGGTTCTGTGCCTGGGAGCTCTGGGCATCTATTTCATCATAAGGTTAACGCGTTAAGCGACAATCATACCGTAATCGATCAATTTTAGAAGCAAAATCAAAGAACACGAGCGCCTGAACCAAATGTGGCACATCAGCATCCACATGCTCAGCGATCCGAACGCGAACAAGGTAAACTCTTCATCGATTACCGTAACCCAGCGGATTCTAGAACATTGGCGCCGCGTCGCATCGCTCTCTCGCGTCCGGAATCACGCATTCTGCGCTCTCCGAGAAGATGAGCCTCGACGGCGAGCCTCTAAGCGATCGATTCTCGTTTTTCGTCTACAACAAGGAGAGAGTGGTTGGAGAGAGGCACACCTACCGTATCCCTCTTACAAAGGAGGATTCGTCAGAGTTCCGCCATGTAAGTATGTGCTTTTAACGCACATAAATTACGGTATTTCCAGATGAGACAGCTGGATAGTGAAAATCTAAACAAATTCCTCGGATTTGTGCAAGACGCTCCCGAGTACATCTCTGTGTGGAGGTACTGTAGCCGAGGAAGCCTCGAGGATGTGATTGCGAAGGGAACGATGACCATCGACGCTTTCTTTGTGTACTCGTTGATGCGTGATATCGCCTCTGTAGGGAAATTTCAGACTGAATATGAGATATTTTGAGTTTTAGGGTCTTCAAGCGATTCACAATAGCTTCCTGGAGGTGCACGGGCGCCTGACCTCCGCTAATTGCCTTATAGACGACCGTTGGCAAGTGAAACTCTCCAGTTTTGGGCTCAGATCAGTGCGGAGTATGGATCCGCGCGTCGATAAAGGTATTCCTGTAGTTGAAAGCTACCGTAATCCCCTTAGATCTCCTGTGGACATCACCAGAGCTCCTGAGAGCCGGACCGAACGTGTTAGGCTCTAAGCCCGGCGACGTTTACAGCTTTGCGATCATCTGCTCGGAATTGGTGACTAAAGCGGCGCCGTGGGACCTCGATAATCGCAAGGAACAAATCGACGGTACGAACATGCGAATTTTGTTGATTTTACAGTTATTTAGAGATAATCTACATGGTAAGACGCGGAGGTCTCCCGCCTTTGAGGCCTGATATTCAACTCGCATCGAATTCGGACATTAATCCTGCTCTGGTTAGTCACATAGGGTTACTGTAGGTACAGTAATCTACTGTATTTTAGTTGAGATTGATCACCGACTGCTGGGATGAAGCTCCTCATCATCGTCCTCCGATCGAAACCGTCTTAACGCTATTGAGATCGATTAATACATCAAAGTAGGTCCTAAAGGTGCTCTGGCCTACCGTAACCCACCATAGATCCACCAATTTGATGGATCACGTCTTCACAATGCTCGAGCAGTACGCGAGCTCCTTAGAAGACGAAGTGAACGAGCGAACGAAGGAGTTGATCGACGAGAAGAAGAAATCCGACATTTTGCTCTACCGTATGCTGCCCAGGTTGGCGCCAATCAATCGTTGTGGGACCTAGAACTGTTGCGTTCAGGCAAGTGGCGGATAAACTGAAGATCGGCCAGTCGGTGGAGCCGGAGGCGTTCGAGTGCGTGACCATCTTCTTCTCCGACGTCGTCTCGTTCACCGTTCTCGCGAGCAAATCGACTCCGCTGCAGGTGGTCAACCTCCTCAACGAGTTGTACACGAATTTCGACGGAATCATCGATGCTCATGACGTCTACAAGGTACAAACACTGAATTTGACCAGTCTAACAGGGTTACGGTATAGGTGGAGACGATAGGAGACGGTTATCTCTGCGTCTCCGGTTTGCCGCACCGAAATGGAAACGACCATTGCGCTCAGATCGCGAAAATGTCTCTAGCGTTTATGAGGAGCCTTTCGAGGGTCAGAATTCCTCATTTGCCAAACGATAGGATCAATCTACGCATTGGTATCAATACAGGTTAGTTTAGAGGCTAATGGAAGCGCATTTTGTGCGTTGACACTATGCAACATTGCAGTTTGCTGGTTACTAACGGTTGAGAATGTAAAAAGTGTTTTATCCTACCGTAATCCTCTAGCCATTATCAGCTTAGAATTAAAAATTTTGCATTTTTATGGCAAATTCAGTGCGCTCAGACTATGTTTCATCAAATGAGCCATTCACACAAGTTTTTCCGTAAAAAAACAAATTTTGACTACCGTAATCCTTTAGCCTTTTTCTATCTAACTGTAATCCATTCAAGGGAGCTGCATAGCTGGTGTAGTAGGCTTGACCATGCCTCGCTATTGTCTATTCGGCGATTCCGTGAACACTGCGTCTCGAATGGAAAGCAACGGCAAACGTATGTTTTCAGAGCTTCCTACCGTAATCCTACAGTACCCCGATTTAAGCTGGACAAGTCCACATGTCCGAGGAAGCAAACGACTTCCTCACCAACGTCGTAGGCGGATTCGTGACGGAGAGTCGAGGTGAAGTCATAATCAAGGTGTCATTGATCTTTTGTGTACTTACCGTAACCCCTGAGGCTTTAGGGAAAAGGTCTGATGAAGACCTACTGGCTGCTGGGACAGATCAGCGACCGACCCGACCAGCTGCTTGTCGTAACACAAAATTAGAGTATTCGAAGCCGTAGAAGGCTCATTAAATGGCTGTTTTTTAGAGTCCCGCAGGTCATCCTCCGGTTATTGACGTTCCTGTGCCCGATTCCAAGACTACGTTACCAGGAACTGACGTCGATGATGTTGATGTTCATGTTGCGAGGCAAACGATGTTTGTGCAGTGGCTGAAAGAGAATAAAATTGAATAAATTAAAGTTTTTGCCGAACATGTGACTTTTCCAAACGCTAAATTGCAATACAAAACAATTCCAATCGAAACAAAAAATAGTTCCAACCAGCCGGATTTGAACCAGCGACCTAAGGATCTCCGCACACACTACAGTCCTCCGCTCTACCAACTGAGCTATGGTTGGCTGTCTGTGAGTGCACTCAAATGTGCTTATAAGTCACATCACTCACAACCATAAATGCTTATCCATCGCTTCTCACCAATAAAACTACAGTATCCATCGAGATTCATCATTTTATCTTATCTCCCATCTAAACAACGTTCATTAAAACAATCTAGAAGCACCGTACAATGGCACAAAACTTTTTTCAAGGCACATTAGAGGCTACAAGTACAGTAATACAGTATATTTAATGTATGTATAGATAGATTGTGTGCTAGAGGAGGAAGAGCAAATACGCGTATTTAATATTTACAAAAGAGAAATGCGCGGCAGACTTGGATTTGGAAGTGATGCGTGTTGGAGGAGAACCTGAGAGAATAGGCCTGACTTACAGTATCTACTACAGTAGGAGAATTAGTTTTTTTCGTTATTTTAGGATTGCACTCGCTCGCTTACAACTAACATATAGAAACTCTTCAGAAAATCTACTTAAATCTTCGAATCTTCAACTTGTATGGCATCCGTCGGTACTTTGGAGGTATGGTGGGTTACTGTAGAGCAGCCGAGCGCTGAAGCGAACGCTAGCACGCGGACTTTGGCTTGCGGCCGCGGTAG